>VKHL01000158.1:0-64056 GCA_015146655.1 Ochromonas danica
GAGGAAAAGTGTTTTTGATGAGAGTGTAAAGAGAAAAGGCAATAGTTGTGGAGATGATAAAAGAGATGTGGACGAGGGGGGGGGGGGGGAGGTTATTGCACCCTATAGAAAGCCAGAAAGATGTTCTTATTGACAACATGAACTCCAACTCTCTACTCAACCACAACCCCCTTGGACCTCTACTTAATTCTCCTCCTGGCCGAAATGGCTCTTGTCACTGACTGACCATGTACAATGACATAAGCACAAGATCCAATACTAATAGTGGATAGATAGCCCTGCCTCTGGATCAAATCACACATGCCCTACAAGTCATCTATCAAATTCATACAAAAAAAACAAGAGCTTGTTCTATCTCTATGCTTTAGGTATCTGTGTGATGAGTGGCAAACAAGCTGTAATCTGGCAAGGAGGTAAATCTTACCTCTATTTCCTTGACAATACCCAACAACACCCCCCTCTAACTGCTGCTTTGGTATGAACCAATCGAACTGCTTGTGTAGGCTTGTTGCTCTATGGCGTGTGGTCATTCTTTGTGGCCACCGTAGTCTGTGCTGTCTTTTACCTCGTTTTTACATGCTGCTTTGCTGAGATGGTGTCCATCATTCCTTTCTCCGGAGGATGCTATGGTTATGTCCGATGCACATTAGGATCAACAATTGGGTTCTTGACAGGATGCTCGGAGGCAGCGAAGTATATACTTTTCGCTGTAGTAATAGCCTATTTGATAGGTCTACTATTTCAGAACGTATATGAGTTCGAAGACCATTGGCTGCCTGTGATCTGGCTGGCGTTTTATGTGTTGGCTATAGCATTCAAGACAGTGCCATTGAATTGGACTATTTATGTGTGGGTTTGTCTGGTATTGATGACATTGATAACTCAATGTATCTTCATCTTTGGCGCAGCGAAGGAGAGTAATTGGAAGCATTTCCGTAGAGATATCAATCCTTTCAATACGGATGGAGATGATTTCCTTCAGGGAATAGGTATAGCAGGTTACCTGTTCGTGGGTATCGACTCAGTGCGCACTTGCATGGACAATGAGTCAAACAAGGTGGTACCAAAGATGATGGTGGTCGTGACATTCATCTCAATCGCGACAGGGTTGGCGATGGTAATTTCTATGCGTGCCTATTCGATGAATCCCTTATTGTTCGCAACGAATTTCTTCATGCTGTCACCTGGGTTAACGATCGCCTTACCTGCTATTAAGGCCAAGTTCGCAGACTTTTTCACTCTTCCTTTCATAGTGGGAGCGGGCTTGGGTTTCTACTATAGTGGAGGGAAGCAGATCAGCTCGATGATGGATTCGGGGTTGTTTCCATCTCTACGATTATGTTGTTGGAAGAAGATGGGCAAAGTAGGTATTGCTGATGGATCGGATGAAGGTGTAGGTGGAAAGAGCGATGCGGTGGGTGAGGTTGCAGACGTCGTGGCGTCTAATGAAGTGTCGCCACTTGCTGTTCTTTCAAAATCAACACTGGAGTCTATAATTCCTTTAGCAATTTCTGGGACAATATCGTATATCGTGTTGGTGGCTTGTTACTACAAAGTCGACAATTTCGTTCCTTATATAGTTCATTCGGCTGCCTTATTTTCTTCCGTAGAGATTATCTTTGTGATGGGAGCCTATCTCATTTTCTCGACGCGGTTTGCAAATATGGATCGTGGTTTTCGAAGTCCGTTCGGCATGTTGGGAGCAGTGCTGGCGATCGGATTTTGGATATTATTATTTGTGAGCATTCTATACTATCTTTCGCCGAATGATAGAATGTGGGAGGGACTATCCCTTCTCTTTTTCTACATCATTTGTATAGTTTATTACGTGGGTTTTGCTAGTCGTCATCAATTCTTCTCACGAGAAGAACAAGAAAAGTTTTTAAAGGCTTACATAGTGAATGGTAAGCTGCTGTTTTGTATTTTATTAGGTTGATGTGAGTTAGCTGAGTGTTTATTTGTTTTCTTTTCAGCTAATAAGGGTAAAAAGAAAGGTCGTGGCGGTGGCGTTGGTGTTGGAGCAGGAAAGTTAAACAGCAATAAATCTGGGTCCGCTAGTAAGATATGGGGCAATTTGCAAGCCGCTTTCGGACTGGCTTCTTCTTCTTCTTCTCGTCGTCAGGCCTCATCATCGAATAATCAAGTGGAGAGAGATCTGGGCAAACAAGTCGAGATCAGATCTCCTGTTTCTATGTGTTGAACCCTTCGAATGAATGTTCAGGTTTTCTGTAAGGTTGTATTAATCTTATTCATGGCTGGTGAAACTCATAAAGGTTAGAGGTCATATAAATGGGTTGATGTTGGTATAATGTATGGTTGTTAGAGTAGATTGATGGTATTCTTATGAAATCATGTTGAGATGTTTGCACTAATAACATGCTGAGTGGATAACGATATGACTGTTACATTGACTGGTTAGAGTCCTCACATTCTAAAATTAACGTACAATTTTGTTGATTGCACATTTGAGATCAGACATGGTGTAAATATGTTTTGTTCCCCTCTTTGCTCCAACAGAGACAATAATGAAGAGATTAGAAATTAGTTCTCCAGAAGAGATGAATGGAGAGAAAAGAAATTGTGGAGTGACTATAGAAGTTAAGTCCTATCATTCACGACGGTATACAGTTATTAGCTGTTCAGAAGATGACTATATATTACAACTGAAACCCAGATCTAAGTCAAACTTTTGTAATCATCATTTGAGCACAGATGATAAAGAATTCATCTAAAGAGATGAAGATGTAGATGAAAGGGATCTTCTTTCAATAACCAAATGTGTGAGGCCATTAACTTAACATCACTTCTGCTGCTTAACATCACACACCCTCCCAAGCACACCACAAAGCACCCACTACTCGCTTCACTCCGTCTTCTTTGCATTGTAATGACCAGAAAATGCTAATCATCTCACCACAAATCAAGTTGATCCTTTGTAAGTACAGTGATCGCCATTCTGACAGATAGATCAAAGTAACCCACCTAAGATCAAATCAAACATGTCTTACAAATCATCTATCAAATTCATCCAGGAAAACAAGAAGCTTTTCTAACTCTATGCTTTGGGTGTCTGTGTGATGAGTGGCAAACAAGCTATTCTCTGGCAGTCAGGTAAAACATCTTCACCATGTTTCATTGCTGTATTCCCTACTAAACCTCCCCTTTGTGGTATAAACCTTGCAATCGAACTACTTGTACAGGCTTGTTGCTTTATGATGTGTGGCCATTCTTTGTGGCCACTGTGGTATGTGCTATCGTCAATCTCTCCTTAGCATTCTGCCTGGCTGAGATGGTGTCCATTATTCCTTTCTCCGGAGGATGCTACGGTTATGTCCGATGCACGTTAGGATCAACCATTGGGTTCTTGACAGGATGTTCAGAGGCAGCGAAGTATATCCTGTACACGACGATTATAACAAATGTGATAGGTCTGCTGTTTCAGAATGTGTATGAGTTCGAAGACCATTGGCTGCCTGTGATCTGGCTGGCATTCTATGTGTTGGCCATAGCATTCAAGACAGTGCCATTGAATTGGTCTATTTATGTGTGGATGGGTCTGGCCTTGATGACATTGATAACTCAAGGCATCTTCATCTTTGGTGCAGCGAAGGAGAGTAATTGGAAGCATTTCCGTAAGGATATCAATCCTTTCAATACAGATGGAGAAAATTTCCTGAAAGCTCTAATTTACGCCTTTTACCCATTCACGGGTATCGATTCAGTGCGCACTTGTATCGATGACGAATCCAACAAGGTGGTACCATATGTGATGGTGATCGTGACATTAATCGCCATTGCTACGGGTTTGTCGACAATAATTTCGATGCGTGCCTATTCGATGAATCCATTGTTGTTCGGGACGAACTTCTTCGGTCTATCACCAGGGTTGGAGATCGCATTACCTGCTATTAAGGCAAAGTTTGTAGATTTCTTCACTCTACCTTGCATTGTGGGTGCGTGCTTGGGTTTCTACTATAGTGGAGGGAAGCAGATCAACTCGATGATGGATTCGGGGTTATTACCATCTCTTAATTTATGTGGATTGAAGAAGTTGGGTAAAGTAGGTGTTGATGGTGGATCGGATGAAGGTGTAGGTGGAAAGAGCGACGTGGCTAGTGAAAATAAGAGTGTTATTTCAGACGTTGGTTTGACACCCGATGAAGTATCAACTTTGGCCCATCCTCCGAAATCGACACTAGAGACGATAATTCCTTTGGTAATCTCAGGAATAGTATCGTATGTCTTGTTGGTTTCATGCTTTTATTCTACAAAGTACTTTTTACATGATATAGTAAATATGGCTGCCTTATTATCTTGCTTTGAAGTTTTCTTCATGATGAGTGCTTATCTTATCTTCTCGACACGGTTTGTGAATATGGAGCGTGGCTTTCGAAGTCCATTCGGCACGTTGGGAGCATTGATGGCGATCTGTTTTTGGTTATTACTGTTTGTGATCAACCTGTATTACCAAACTGAGAATGATCGAATGTGGGAAGGGTTATCACTTCTAGTTTTCTTCGCGGTTTGCATAATTTATTACGTAACCTTTGCAAGCGGTAGACAATTCTTCTCAAAAGAAGAACAGGAGAAGTTTTTAAAGGCTTATATCGTGAATGGTAAGCTTGCTTTGTTTTCGTTTGACATGAGTCAGCCAGCAAGAATGGCAATAATGTTGATGTTGTTGGTGTGGCTTTGTTTGTTGTTCAGCTAATAAGGGTAAAAAGAAAGGTCGTGGAGGTGGTGGACCTCAGAAAACTGGTATTAGATCTAAGTTGAGCAATAAGATATGGGGGAAGCGGCAGAGCGGTGCTAGAGTTGTTTCTTCTCCTCATCTTGAGGGTTTCTCATCAGATAATCACAATGGGAATGATAGCAACAACCTTGTTGAAACACGATCCCTTTCTACTACCCTCAAGTCAGCGGATAAACGTTAATGAAGAAAATATGAAAGGTATTTTCGATATAGTAATTATTATCGGTGATTGGGATCGTTGAAGTGCGGTCGTTTTGTTTATTGCAGTTCGAAGAAGGTTTTAGCATGAGCGATTCTGATAGTTTGCGATTCTGATAGTTTACTTGTGATGTTTTCTCATCGTTTATGAGTGTTAATCTTTGTTCTCGCCTCGTTATGGAAGTGTTTGCAAAGTGTGGCGTGGCGTACTTTTCTTTTACTGTTCTGTTCTATTGTACATCTATCCCCGCTTGATTTGTTGAAGCGGATGCGGATAACAGATTTCTGATTATACCCATTATGTAATACTGTATGAAGTCCTCGCGAGTCTGGTGACCCTCTGATAAATTATATTTACATTTATATTTATGGTCGGTCATTAGGAGCTGCTTCAGTCCCAATATTCTGTGTGTGAGAGTATAATTTGGGATTGGCATTGTTGTTGGTCGATGTGTTGAGTTATCGATTATGTATAGTCCAAAGTACTAAACCCATCAAACTTCATTGTCATAATCGATCATCCCTTGAGCGCAGATGGTCCTTTAGAGATGAAGATAGATTAAACAGAGTAAATTTCAAAAAAGATATTTCGACGTACAATCTCATCATCATCTAGAAGCTTACTTTCTTTGATGCTTCACAATCTACATTTGAAGTTCACATTCGGCATTCAGCGGGTGAAACGGAAATTCGAAACGGAACGAAAAACGTGATGGTAAAACTGTTTTAACCCCACATTTGCATGGATGGATGTTTGTTCTCCGCTGCTGTGTAAATTCTCGCGCAAAAAACGGTGAAAACCGAAAACCGAAAACCGAAAACACAACAACACCCCGCAGCAACAACGCAACACAACAACAATCGCATTGTGAGTCTTGCTCTTATAACATTCTTCATGAGTTAATTAATTCCCCTTTTTAAAGATCGAAGAATAGTATAGGTCATAAATATAGTGACTGATATTTCGTGAGTTTGGTGAAAAAAACTCCATCCAATAATATATATCGAGGGTCGAGATAGATATAACACGTCAAGATCAAATCTCACATGTCCAAGTCATATCTGAAATTGATCCAAGAAAACAAGAAGTTGTTCTATCTCTATGCTTTGGGTATCTGTGTGATGTGTGGTAAACAAGCTGCACTCTGGCAATCAGGTACTCGCCCTTTCTTGGCCACCCCAACAGCCTTCCCGTTAACCGTTACTTCCAACATTCTGTCCACCATCATAGCGTGCGTACTATATGGTGTGTGGTCTTTCTTTGTGGCCACTGTGGTCTGCGCAATCGCCAATCTCTCCTTAGCATTCTGTCTGGCTGAGATGGTGTCAATCATTCCTTTCTCCGGAGGATGCTATGGTTATGTCCGATGCACATTGGGTCCAACGATCGGCTTCATGACGGGGTGTTTTGAGGCGGCAAAGTACACAATGTACGCTGTAGTAATAGCCTATTTGATAGGTCTGTTGTTTCAGGATATGTATGAGTTCGAAGACCATTGGCTGCCTGTGATCTGGCTGGCATTCTATGTGTTGGCCATAGCATTCAAGACAGTGCCATTGAATTGGTCTATTTATGTGTGGGTGGGTCTGGCCTTGATGACATTGATCACTCAAGGCATCTTCATCTTTGGTGCAGCGAAGGGTGATAACTGGAAGAATTTAAGTCCGGATATCAACCCGTTCAATAGAAAGGTTGGTGATTTCTTGCAAGCGATTGGTGTTGCGAACTTTCTCTTGGTGGGTATCGATTCAGTGCGCACTTGCATGGACGATGAGTCGAACAAGGTGGTACCATATGTGATGGTGACCGCGACGTTAGTCTCCATCGGGACGGGATTGGCTTCAATTATATCGATGCGTGCCTATTCGATGAATCCATTTTTGTTTGTGACATCCATACCTTTTTCGCCCGGCTTGTTGATCGCTATTCCTTCTATCAATGCAAAGTATGTAGACTTCTTCACACTACCTTGCATCGTGGGAGCGGGCTTGGGTTTCTTCTATAGCGGAGGGAAGCAGATCAGCTCGATGATGGATTCGCGGTTATTCCCATCTCTACGATTATGTGGTTGGAAGAAGTTGGGTAAAGTAGGTATTGCTGATGAATTGGATGGAGGAGCACTTGCGAGGAACTATGCAGTGGGAGAGAATAAGAGTAACATTTCAGATATGACAGAAGAAGAAGTATCAACACTGGCTAATTATCCTACAACAAAGTTGGAAGCGACAATTCCTTTGATGATCTCAGCCATAATTGCCTATATCGTTTTGGTGGTATGCTACCATGAGGTCGATAGTTTCTTCCCTTATATAGCGCACATCGTCGCGTTGTTATCTTCTGTTGAGGTTTGCTGTATGATGGGAGCATATCTTGTTTTCTCGACGCGGTTTGCAAATATGGATCGTAGTTTTCGAAGCCCATTCGGCATGGTTGGAGCATTGATTGCTATTGGGTTTTGGATATTGTTATTTGTAACCACGTTGTACTATCTATTGCCGGATGTTAGAATGTGGGAGGGACTATCACTTTTAGTTTTCTTCGTAGTTTGCATGGTTTATTACGCTTTGTTTGCGAGTCATCATCAATTCTTCTCAAAAGAAGAACAGCAGAAGTTTTTAAAGGCTTATATTGCGAACGGTAAGTTGTTTATTAAATTCAGCGATTGTGATTAGAGCCTTGTTGAGAATAGCAATAACATAGATGTTTCTGATTTTCGTCTGACTGTTTTGTTTTTCAGCTAACAAGAATAGAAGAAAAGGTCGAGGAGGTTTTAGGGCAATTGGTTATAGAACGGGGTTAGGTAAAGCAATATGGGGGAATCTCCAAGCCGCTGCCAGAGTGGTAGCTTCTTCGTCTTCATCTTCTCGTCTTCAAGATTTCTCTTCAATCAATCGTGAGGAGAAGAATAGTAGCCACCATGTTCAGGTAAGTTTTCTTCATTTACTTCTGTTGGTTTGATTTGAACTTATGGAATGAATGTTAAGATGGTTTGTGAAGAATGAGTAGCAACGATATTGCAATAGTCTTATTCATTGTGCTGGAGTAGTAGGTAGAAGCGCTTATTTTGTATTTTGCTGTTCTTGTCCTTGCAATGCGTGAGATAAAGCGCATTGTGAGAACGACTATGTTTGCCTGTCATTTGAACGTCGGTTTGATAGTTCTAGAGTGTTTGTATACACACGAACTGTAGACTGTTATTATTGTAAATTTGTGATTTTTGTATGACTTATTCATTCACTGGGTTGGCTATGCTATGTGCTAACTCTCATTAGAGATGCTTCTCTGAACATGATGCATAACAACAGCTCGAGTATTATGCATGTTTTATTATACTTTCTGATTTTCATATGATTGCTGTACTTGAGTCGTTGATTGAAAATTGCAAAATTGCCAATGCGCGACTGTATTTGGCCAGAATTCATTTCTTAAATAATAAGATTTCTTATATAATCATGTGATATCAACTTGAGATCTTTCTCTTGTCTTCTCTTGTCTTATACGAGAAGAAGGAGTGATAAGAAAGATTATGTGTGAAGAAAACATGAGAACAATAATGATCCACTATTCTTAAAACAAGAAATCAACATACCTCCTTTCCTAATTGCCTACACTGGGATGGACGCATCGACCCAATCCATCGATGCCTATGTGTCCACCATTGCCAACCCCATGACCAATGCTTAATTGAATCTCCGCATCTTAAAGTGCTGTTGCTGTTACTGTTGTTTCAGCAGCGTATTAACTTAACAAGAGAGTGAGGGACTAAGCAGTTGGTGATGCGGTGATGGACTAACTATGAGAAGAAAGATCATGTCTCACTATAGGAGAAGAGGATCTATTGCTACTTCTATCAATACCAATGCTAGTACCAGTCAACAGGATTTATTAGCACGTAATCATGAACTAATCAAAGAAATTCTTCGATTACGTGCAGAGAATAGTATGATAAAGAAGAAAGTCAGTGCTTTGTTGATCTGGAAGTTATCTCAACCACTTGGTCGAAATCAGTATCGTGATGCTAGTACTCAGACTGAAGAAGAAGAAGAAGAAGACAGCGGTGGGATAGGTGGGAGAAGTAGTGCTGCGATATCATTTCCGACACCTCCTATTCAAAGCACTCCTGTTGTTGAGGTATTTGATTCAAATTCATTCATCACACCAGGAAAACAAACTATTACTCAAAATAGACAACGAAATGATGACAAAGTCTCTCCTAATGGAGAAGTAGAGAAAAAGGAGAAATCTCCTAATTCTCAAGAACGTGTTACAGAAACTCTCACAGAGCGCATCAGACAAGACAATAACAACAATAACAACAATAACAACAATAACAACAATAACAATAACAGCAACAATAACAGCAACAATGGCAATTACAATAACGACAGTAACAACAACAATAATAACAACAGCGATAACAACAACGATAACTATAACGATGAGCTGTTCATTGCCTCTACTCCTTCTTCATCTATCCCAGCACGTCGTCTCTCTAGAAGTGTACGTCGACCTGTCAGTTATACAGAACCTTCTCTACGAGCTAAAATGAGAAAGGGATTTAAATTCTTCAAATATGAGGATGGTAGGAAGCAAGTGGGCAGCTTGTCACCTATCAACACTCCAGGACTATCAGATCAACTTGTTGTTGAAAGTAAATAATACTACTATACGGATTCGCTCAGTACGAATATAAGACGGTCAAGGCACAAGGAAGATTGTGACACGCGGGAGAGGATGGATTATTTTTTACATGGTTGTTATTCATCATACATACAGGAAAGGCGATCGGGTTAATAAGGGAAAAAGGAAAGAGTTGATTGATCTCCTATTTATCAGTTTTGGGGGCATTTTCGGTAGGATAACCAGCAATGCTAACAAGGTTGATACAATAGCGATTGCCCTTACTATCAGGAATATTGTGACCAAGATGAGTGCCGGTGACAGAGACCATCTCATTCTTGTTCACTGCACGAACATTCTCCCAATTGACCTAATTCATAAACAATAACATTAAAGAGCTACTAAACAGGCTTGTAGTACAAATAGCATCGCTACCTCATTATCTCTGAAGGAAGGCCAGCCATGCTTGAGACTTTCTTGTTTCCACTCATCAAAGGAGCGACCCAATGGTGCGGTGAAAAGCAATTTACCAGTGACAGAGTCATAAAACTCATTTGGTTTGGTTGGGTCAACTTCATCAAAGAATGATGTTTCTGTCAACAAAATTAACAATCGTTTGTTAATAGAAGTGTGGGGAACATGTTGGAGGGATTGAAGTATGATAACCTTTTTTAAAATATCCAGCATACTCAGCATAATGACGATTGAAATTAGAAATGCGATCAGCTAAAGTTCTATCCACATTCCATCTCAATTTGTCCTGCACGGGAAGAGAACTTGTTCCATGATCCTTCGTCTCCATGAGATCATCACTTGCATGGATAGGATAAGGACAACTATCACCTGTTGCTGCAAAGGCACTAGTAGAAGAGAAATAAGCTAATCCCGCAACAAGAGACGCTGCTAATAAGACTTTCTTGACAACAGGGAAGTTGAAAGATGAGAAAGGCTGTTGTTTAGAGGCCATTACAAAGAACTTGTTTCGAGAAGGTCGTTGCCAAGAATGATGACTGCTGCGATGAGAGGTAGGAGAAGGAAGATAAGCTTGAACAAATCCTACAAAGAAGGAAAAGACAGCAAAGTAGGAATACAAGAGATGGAAAGTTACTTTCATAGCCCTATTATCTATTAATATAAATCTGACACAAACTTGGAAAGAACTGACTAACACAATTCGATTACTGCTGAGTGGACTTCAAATTGTGCTGAGAGCAGTGAGCGGTTGGAGCGGAACAATTTCTTCCTCTCTTGTTCTTGTTCTTCTTCAGCAAAGATTCAAGATGATGTGGCGACAAAGTGCTGACGGCAACTCAACCTTCCTTCCATGGAATGAACCTCCATTCCACAAATCTATTCCATGGAATTATGGTTATTGTCACACCTCAGCTTCGGACTCTGAACTGAGCGCGTTCATTTAAAGCCCTAATGAAAGGGAGAAGAGTTAATGCATTATCATCTTTGATTGTTTGTTAATGTTAAAGCATGCCGAGAAAGTCACCCAACAGTTAGAACTAAAGTTAGACATCAACCTCCGGAGCATTCGATTGCTCTGAACGACTCCATATAGATAATGCATTACGCAAGCTGATAGGGAGATACAAAAGGGATTGGTTTGTCTACTTTCTGTAGGCTAATACTAATACTAATACTGATACTAATAATATATATTCATCATTGTGGTTTCTAATCTCATAGCTTAATTGTTAGATGGGTACTATCATAGGGAAATATATCCACAGAGAGCCCGCAAGAAGAAGTACTTGTCGATCCCTGCCACATGTCCACTGAGTTAGGCTGTAATGTGTTATCCAGGAATGTCAAGCTGCTATCACTTGGTAGTTGGTTGCAAGAGCTCAGACTTCCTGCTGGATTGTGCTCTAAACTCACCAATGCCATCGGTGCAAAGTATGGTGTTGAGAAAGTCAATGTCTGAGTTGGAGTCTTCGCAGTGATATCAGTGATATTGACCTCAAATTTGTAGCTATTGGTCGACCCTTGAAGTTGCTTAATAGTACCCCAGATGGTATTTCCAGGTGAGGTCTTGATAGGCTTGGAATACAAACAAGATCCTTGAGAAGGACACATTACAGCACTCAGAACCCAAACACCAGGATAGGATCCAAACATCCAATTTCCCGTGGCTAAGACAGGCTGAACAATATAATTGTATGATGTGGGGTCGTAAGAAGCTTGTAATGAGTTGAAAATAGCCAAATTAGATGATGACTTAGGTAAGGATGGGACAACCCATTTAGAAGAAAAGTATGTGAATCCCATGGAAGTGCCTCCAACATTACTTTTGAAATACCACGCCAGCCACTGATTACCATCATTACTTGTACTGTCTGAGGAAGCCGGAAGCTCAGCTTTGTTCTTCTTTGGAGGGGAAGAAGGCGATGCGAGGACATGCAGAGGAATGCTGTCATTGTTCCCTGGAGCAAAGACATGGAAAACATTATCTTCTGTTTGAACAATATGTGAACCAGATTCTAAAGCAAAATCAGCAAAACCATATTTTTTTACTGTTTCACCAAATAAAGCATATGGTAACTTTCTTTCTTCTTTACTAGCTACTAGAGAGAAAATCACCATAAAAATAAAAATAAAAATAAACATCATCTTCATCATCATTATTATCGTTATAGTGATATTTGATGATGATTTGATGCTGCCCAACCCAACCACAACATCACCAAACGTTCATTTTTTGAGTTAAAACCTCTAAATCAGCCCTCAACACATCCATTTTCACTTTCTTGGTTTGTTTGGAACGGATGAAGAAGGAAAAGATTTGACAGTATCTACCTAGAGATATTCTCCATTGTGTTTTTTCTGAATGGTTAACTTGGTCAGATCTTCGTCACTTGGACATAGCTTGTCTGAGTAGTGAAGATCGAGAAGAATGGTTGTCTTCTGTATATTTCATGGTGAAGGATATTAACGAAGACGTGGATATCTGACTCTTGGAAATGGACGAGGAAGATTGGGAGTCGGTTCTTGCTGAGAGTCTAGCAAAATTCTATAAATGGCTAGGCAGTCGTAAAGTGTTGGTGAGAAATGGATTTTTTATGATGTTGTCTGCATCAGAAGATTTCCTTCGCTCCTGCGACTTTCTGTCCCGCCCTACGCTCCATAGTGATACTAGATGACAACTTCGTCTCAACGACTTATGATGATTCAAGATTTCAGTCTGCCTTGTCGCGATTTTTTGGTCATTGTAGTCATCTGAAAGAGATGAAAGTGAAGTACTCCATGGATGGCTATAATACAGGCTTTGAAAGAGATAATGCCATGTACACTGTCATTACCAATCAGTTACAAGCCAATCAATTAGTGAAATTGGATTTATCTTTTCCTGGCTATCATCACCATAGTGAAGTGGTGAGTGGAAAGATAGGAGAGTTGTTATTAAAACATGCTGACAGCTTGAAAGCAGTGGCATTGAACGACCGTTCTATGGAGAATCATTTTGTTATTGATATGTTAGAGACTCTCACCAAGGCAAAATGTGCATTAATTAGTTTGGTTATAGAGTCTGGTTCTGAAGACACGAGGGATATTAAGCCATCCTTGCTGCTAGAATGTCTATCTTCAGTGGGTATGCATCTGGAGACTTTTAGGTTTAACATCCAAAGCTTCTTCTTGACTGAGGAAATGTGGCCATCGATCGGAGCATTATGCCCAAAGCTAGTGAAGTTATCATTGCCTGGAGCTAGCGAAGTTACAAAACCGTCGGCCATATTTCGCAATTCGCCCAACTTGAAGTGCTTGAGACTTGAACATTTTAGCATAGACGTTAATGAAGCGATTGACAAGTTGAGTTTGGGATGCGAATTTAGTAAGTTGGAAGATGGTATCGAGTGCTTGTTGATTGCATTACATCGCAGACAGTATAGTAAGGTAAATCTAACCATACCATACTTCGAGAATGAGTATGATGGATGGACTCTGGTGAAGGCGAAAACAGATGCAGTCCTCACTTCAATAGAGATCGCTTCCACTATATCAGAAGATGTATTGGTTGATGTGTTACCGGCATTTCCTCGATTACAAGTATTGGATTTATCCGATGCCTCTTACGATGAACTTACGAACAGAAGTCTCGCAGCGATAGCTGAGCATGGTCAGAACTTGATCGAGCTACTCTTCTCCAGTGTTTGCGAACACAAGTTTACGGATGAGATGATAAGTGAGATGATAAGAAAGTGTACGATGTTGGAGGTTTTGGTAATTCCATGTGCTGGGCTTGGGAGCATATTGTCAGCAGCAAAGCATCTTCCAAGACTGAGAAGAATTGAGCTTGATTGTGTTAGTGTGAGTAGAGCAGAAATACGTGCCTTGTTGGATAATGTGGAAGTGCAATGGCCAAGTAGTTTGCGAGAAGGTGAAATAAGAAATGACGATGATGTTGATTATGATGATGATAATTATGATATTTTTGATATTTATCATAATTATCATCCTCCTCATCATCATGAATATTTCCGATACTCTCGAAGATCTCGAGCATGGCTGGACTTCTAGTTTCTAAGCTTAAAGGGTCTTCGCGTTTTGCTTTCTAGTATGGAATAAGGTGAATGTGTTGAGAGATTTGGAGGATTGGAAGACTTGCACTCTATCCAGTGCGACTTTAGTTCTAACTGAATGACTTTGCTAACATGCTTTAACATTAACCAATAATCAGAGATTATGAAGCATTAACTCTCCTCTCTAGTCTAACCTTATTCATCATCTTCTTCATCCTCTCGTCTTGACTGCTCTGAGACAGGACGCCTTCTGATCAATGGTCTTCGTTTACGGCCCATGCGAGGCTCTTCTTCCACTTCCTTCACAACAACTGGAGGTTCCTTTACTTGTTGTGGTTGATATTCTATCTTCTTGACGATCTTGGCTGCCTTCACTTTTTCTTCCTTAGGAAGAATTTCTATCCTCTTTGGCTTCTCAGGAGAAGAAAACTTCTCCAAGGAAGGATCTTTCTTTGGTTCTCCTTCAAATTGCTTCTGATGTATGTATCGTAGTCGTCTTCCTTTCTCATCAGCATAACCATGAATAGAAGAACTCATAAAATCAGGAATTAATCCACCCCATGTTAGCTTTCTCATTGAAATATAAAAACCAACAAGATCTTCCAATGTAGCACGACCATGAACATAACGATGAATATTCCCTCGAGATGTACACATATCAAAGATCAAATGTCCTTTATTCTTAATAGGTGATCGTACGATACGATTCCATTCTTCACGATGTGTATCAGGTGAATATTCATCCCAATCAACATCTTCTACTACCTCAACTCCATCTTTTAATAATCCTCTAGCCTCTTGTTGCAGTAACCATTTCAAATTCTCTTTAGGAGTTGATGCCAATGGTAGAATATCTCCTGTTTTCTTATCTAGACCAGCTTTAGGATCTCGTGAGATAAACCAAGTCGTTCCTTCTTCTCTTTTATTTTCCTTCACTGCATTAGGTTGAACAGGTAATTTCTTTAAGATAACATAAGAAAACTTTTCTTCAGAATTCTTACGAATTAATCCACTATTAACACGTTGTGAGAATGAACACCATGCTCCTGCAGATAAAGGACATGGCTTATCATGTGTACAAGGTGCTAACACTGAGGCTTTAACATCAGTATAACTTGATACAGAAGGGGGTGGTGGAAGCATCATTCTACCCGAAACAAGACGAACTTTCTCATCTTCTAATTCAACTGTTGAAGCTTCTTCCTTTCCTTTAGGATTTGCTTTCTTTGAATCTAAAGAATCTTCAGCTTTCAAATCTTTCTTTTTCGATCTAAAAGCAGTTGTTTGATATTCAAAATATCCCTTAGCATTGACAGAAGAAAAGGTATCTAATACCATTTGTCTTGCTGTACGAACTGTATGGGATCCAGTAGGATTTCCTTCTTCAATAATCACTAAGATACCATTTGTATCTAATAATTCAAACATCATTTGTACTGCTGCTTTACGTGCAGGATCATGAGGAAGCTCAGTTAACGTATAGGTTAATGTGATAAGATCATATCTCTCTTGATTGGTAGATGCACGTTGTAAGACTTCACTACTACGTGATAAAAAGAGACTATCAGGAATCTTATCCTTGATCATAAGCTTAGCAGCATCTAACATAGACTTAGAATGATCTAATGCAGTATATTTCTTAATTTGATCAGGCCAAATAGTTACAGCAGCTGCAGCAGCAGTAGCTGGACCACTTCCAAAATCTAACATCCGCTTGGGAACAAAGTAAGGGTTTAACTTTGCAATATCATCCAGAACGCGCTTGGTGATTGTAAAACGATTAGGTAAGAAATAATGTGCATAGGCCATGGTTTCTTCAGGACCATAGATTTGTACCGTAGGTGGTGTTTTGGGAAGATGATCATACCAATGAAGTGATCTTTCCGTATATTTCTTATAGAGATCAGGGTCGTTTTTCACTAACATCCAACTCTTTAAAGCACGCCTTAATTGTGGTGAAGTACGATGCTCACTGATTTTATGTTGACAATCAAAAACCCAATCCGGTAACCTGGGACTATGATGATATTGTACTTTACCTAATGGAAATAACATAAACTTCGATGATAAAGAAGCAGGTGACTCATCATCCTCTAGTAATTCTTCATCAATTTCTTCTCCTTCTTCAGTTATAAGATCCATGTCTTCCGTAATAGCAGATGGCCAAGGAACAACTAAATTGGTTGGATCAGGCATGGAAGCACCAGCTTCTGGTGCATTATTAGTCCTGCGTTTGCGTTCTTGTACTATTCTTGTGGTGTGATAACTTGATCGTGTGATTGTGGTTATGGTTTTGGTTGTCATGCTTCTTCCTCCCAATGGGAAGATCAACTTCTTGTTTAACCATTTCTTATTGAATCGAAGCATTTGACTAGCAGCACTCATTCTTCTCTACAGAATGGTAAACAAAAAGAAAGAAGGGGTGATATCAAGCAAGATAGGGAGAAGAGGTTGTTGTCAATGTTGTATTTCCTTGTCAATTCGATTTTCTTCGTGCTCCACCAATCAACTGCGAAGAGGGGGCAAGCAGTTCAAACCATGAAATATGGAGTTTAAACCCTACTTTTATCCGTTTCTCACGTCCATCATGATCATGTCCAGTCCAAAAAGAGAAGATAATTAAACAAATCACAAAAGTATTCTATAGAGTATATTGAGGTGTGAATACAAGAAGGTCTAGTAGAAGAAATAATGATAACAGCAAGATCAAAACCTTCGAAGACTCTTCAAAACAATAATAATAATAATAACAACAAAAATAATACCAACAGTGGGGGCTGGATAGGATGCGGTAAAGGAGGATCATCTGGTTGGATGATAGCATTGATATTCTTTCTTTCTCTTATCGCTGTTGTCTTGGTCGTAATGCTTTCTAATCTTTATCCATCCTCAGTGTTAACATCTTCCACTGGTAAAGCGGATACAAATCATCTTTCCATTCATCCACTCATGCAAGCTCATCCTAGTCATTGGCATCAATATGTTGAATGGTTAAAACAATCCATGGGACATGATAATAGTTCTTCTATCATATCATCATCCTCCAATAAAACTCAACATCAAACACAGCTTAGAGGACCCGTGGATTTGGTCAAGGAGACAGTTCTTCTTACTGTGAATAACACAGAGAAGCATGCTACTAGGAGTGTTGATGTTAATGTCAATAATCAGCTTCATAATTTGTCCACGATTAACAAATCTCATCCTATAGTAGCTTCTTCAGGTCTTCCTTCCAATCATTACATACACAAAGTGAAAGATCCATTACATAACCTATTACTAGATAGTTCTCGTCCAGTTAATGCTGATGCGATTCATAAGCATTATTCATGTCAAAATCAAACCATGTGTTATCCATCTGTTTTACAACTAGAGAAAGTCTACAAGGTGTATAACTGCAAGCATCTTAATTTTGGTGTAAGATTCTATTTCTTAATTCGTGAAGGTTTGTTATTACATCCTAAAATTCAGTTAGTTGATGATCCACATGAAGCAGATTATATAATCTATCTACCCGAATCATCTAAATGGGATCAAAGCGAATGTAATAATCCACTTTTGTTACCTAAGTTAGTGATATTAGATGAATCTGACTCTAGTGAAGTATATCGACCTCCAGCTAAAAACGATTTATCACCTTTCTTAACTTTTAAAAGATCCTATGTCAGACGTCAAAATGGTGTATTTCAAGGTTATATGAAGTATCTATTAAATATGAATATCTTACCGATGACCTATCCAGTTGCTGAGGCTTATATTAAACCCAAGGCAATACCTATCCCACAAAGAGCTTTAGAAATTGTTTGTACTTTACGTGGTGGAGGACATGATCCAACAAGAAGGCGTGTACGAGAATTTGTTGAAGAATATGGCAAAACCAGAGAGATTGTCAATATAATAGCAGGTGTGTTGATCTCCTTTTTTATTGCTTTACTGTTAGTGTTGTTTAATTGTTATCTTGATTGATCATATAGGTGAAGTCAATCAACAAAGTCGCACTGTTATCAGCAAACAATATTTTGAGCAAATGGCCACAGCGAAGATTATTGTCACATCAAATCCATCACATTGGGAAGGAGATTTCCGTCTTTGTGAAGCAATGGCAAGTGGTGCGTTGATCTTTGTGGATGAAATGTATGTTCCCAGACCTTTTCCTTTTCAAGACCACCAGCATTTGATTTATTACAACAATAAGAACAAGACTGATCTTTTCGCTAAATTGGATGCTATTCGATCCAATCCGGAACGTCTGCAGGAGATTGCATTGAGAGGTTTTGCCCATGCTTTGACTTTTCATCGTGCAGTAAATTTGATTGATTACATATTTTGTTCCGTTCACGTCAAGGAGCGTGCCTTGCAAGAGAAGGTCTACAACTTACTAAATGATAATGGGGAGGTTATTATGGATAAGAAAAAATGGAGATATAGTTATCATGGATTTCTTATGCGCTATACAGCTTTGCAAAGGCAGCAAGGACACAATCAACAACAAATCGATAATATTTTGAAGAGTGCTGAAGCAAGGCGAGTTCGTGTGAGGTAGAACCGTTGTACTGCACGGTGGCTTGGTCTTTTATGCCTCTGCAAAGTGTTTCCTATCAAACAAGGCAGCCCTTCTTTGTTGCAATGGTCTGGTGGCAAGTCGAGGCGCTTACACAGTTGAAGGATGTTTTCTTCACAAAGTTTCAACCGAGTTTGTATGAATTGTTTTTCATTGTCAGTTCGTGTAAATCTCACTGCTCCTATCAGTTGTAAAGAGAGCAGCAGGAGTTTTCTAACATAAACTTCTTAAACCCTAACCTTAACCCCAATAGCACCATGGCATCAAGTGTTTGTGTTCTCGTTCTCTGTTTCATCGTGTTTGTTCTTCTTCCGTTCTTCATTTGTGTTCTTGTTGATGAAGAAGATCGCACGTCATCATTGTTTGTCTCTCCACCTCGCATGACGTCACACACTCTGCCACACAGCACAACACACCCCTTTAGTGACATGCGCCACACAGGGTGTGTGTGAGTGACAGTGACAGTGACAGGGAGTGAGTGGGAGACTGGCAGTGAGAGGATGAATCCAATTCGTGACGATCGTTGCTATCGTCATCGCACAATCTTGTCCATCTCTTTGGTTATATCTCCTATCTTCTGCTTCTACGATCACGATATCTGTCATTGAAAGAGATCAATTTCGTGGAATCAAGATGAAGTTCTTTGTCTTTGTTATAATCTGTTTGGTTGTCCTTGTTCAAGTTCATGCACTTGCATTATTTAAGACATCCCCACTTGCTACCCGAAGGTACGTGATTATCTTCATAATGCTATAGATGGTCAATTAATCAAGTAATTCTCTATTCAAAGAGTTTCAAACAATGAATTGGCTTCAAGATTCTCTCTTTCATGTGTAACACGAAAGGTATGAATGACAGTAGATGATAGTTTGGTGAAAATTGCTGAGCCTAACTCTCGCTTCCAAAATTTTTGTTCTTTAGATCCACGAAGCCATTCCTATTCGCTCTTTGACTACTGAAGAATCTCGCAAGAAGTATCTGAATGAATACAAAGAGAGTATTGACCAACCAGACGTCTTCTGGAAGAAGCAAGCTCATGATTATATCAGCTGGAACAAGCCATTTTCAAAAACATTTGAGGGTGCATTTGCTCAAGGTGAAACTAAGTGGTTTGTTGATGGAGAGTTGAATGCTTGCTATAATGCAATTGATAGACATGTTGCTGAGCGTGGTGATGAAGTTGCCATGATTTGGGAAGGCGACGAAGTTGGTGATACCAAAAAGTATACCTTTGCTGAGATGCAAAAGAAGATCTCCCAGATTGCTAATGCAATGCTGTCGAAAGGTGTGAAGAAGGGAGATGTGGTTACGATCTTCATGCCTATGATCCCTGAGCTTCCCATGACCATGTTGGCATGTGCTCGTATTGGAGCTGTCCACTCCGTTGTATTTGCAGGCTTTTCATCCGATGCCTTACGCGATCGTCTCAATGATTGCAACAGCAAGTGGGTCTTCGTAGCAGATGAAGGTAAACGTGGAGGAAAGAATGTTAAGCTCAAGGAGTCTCTCGATGTCGCCCTGAAAGAATGCCCACAAGTCCAGAATGTCTTCGTTTACAAACGCACTGGTACTCCCGTGGCCATGCACGAACCTCGTGACGTCTACATGGAGGATTTATTGCCCACTCTCTCCGATAGTTGTCCTGTGGTTCCTGTTACAAGTGATCATCCCCTCTTCATCTTGTATACCTCTGGATCCACTGGCAAGCCCAAGGGAATCTTGCATAACACTGCTGGCTATCTTTTATATGCTGCCTTCACTGCCAAGAATACATTTGATATGCAGAAAGGAGACACTTTTTGTTGCGCAGCTGACTGTGGATGGATTACTGGCCATAGTTACATTGTCTATGGTCCTTTAGTCAATGGTGTCACAACAGTTATGTTTGAGTCTATCCCTACATATCCTGATCCTTACCGATATTGGGATTTGGTGGAAAGAGTTGGTGCTACTCAGTTCTACACTGCTCCTACTGCCATCCGTGCTTTAATGAAGTTTGATTCTGCAGGTATTAAGAAGTACAACCTGTCCACTTTACGCAACTTGGGATCTGTGGGTGAACCCATCAACCCCGAGGCTTGGGAATGGTACTTTAATAATGTTGGCCAAGGCAAGTGCACTGTTTCAGACACTTACTGGCAGACAGAGACTGGTGGCCACATCGCGACCAACCTTCCTGGTACCACTCCTATGAAGCCAGGCTCTTGTTCCAATCCTTACTATGGAATTGATTTGGTTGTTTTGGATCCTCAGTCTGGCAAAGAAATCCAGGGTAACAATGTGGAAGGTGTTTTGGCAATCAAGCGTGCATGGCCTGGTATGGCCGCCTCTGTCTATGGTGATCACGAGCGCTTCTTGAACACATACCTCAAGCCATATCCTGGTTATTACTTTACCGGTGATAGCTGTCGTCGCGATGAAGATGGAAATTACTTTATCACTGGTCGTGTGGATGATGTGATCAACCCTTCTGGTCATCGCATTGGTACTGCTGAGTTGGAGGCTGCTTTGAATTCTGCCGAAGAAGTCTCTGAATCTGCTGTGATTGGTTTCCCTCATGATGTTAAAGGAGAAGGTATTGGTTGCTTTGTCATTCTGAAGGAAGGTTACCAACCTTCAGATAAGCTGGCCCAAAGTTTGAAAAACTCTGTTCGTAAGGCTATTGGCCCAATCGCAACCCCTGATTTCATTGTGTTTACTGACCTACCTAAGACGCGATCGGGCAAGATCATGCGTCGTATTTTACGTAAAATCGCTGCAGGAGAAGAGCATGCCTTGGGTGACACTTCAACTTTAGCTGATCCTTCTGTGGTGCCCAAGCTCATCGAACAATTTAAGGCCATGCGTTCTCAACCACGCGCCTAAGTGGCAAACCTGTGACTAAGGAAGCACTGCGTTCCAAGTGGTACTATAATTAGATAACATTCTGTGCTCTTTTCCTCCCCATAGCGTACATATTATTTTGCAGTCTTGTTAAACTATTCGTAATATAGTCGAAATAGTTACTTCACTCGTTGATTACCAAACGGTTTTGTTTTGATAGCAGGTTTTCTTTCATTGTATCAATGTTTGATGCTATGGTAACAGCATCAGGTAATGCCTGATTGATCGTGCTACCACTGTGTCTCGAGGGACATATTCGCACAAAATGTATACAAGTACTATATATACAGTCATATCTTCCAGATGAAAACAATGACGAAAAACCAACATAATTGAAGAGATTCTAAACTGGAACAATATTACACGACGATGATTCTCACTTTCTTCTCATTCATTATTGATTTCAAAATATAAGCTTGATCCGACTCGCGGGTAATTCCAAGCTGAACAAGTACATCCGTGACCAACTGGGAGACCTCATTGATGCGATTCCGCTTCTGACGGTCACACACCTCTTCGCCTTTTGGAGTTCATGGGAGAGGTCTAAAGCTCATGTTCTCCGGATGGGGGTAGATCCTCGGCCTGAACACTATAGCAGGTATCGTAATTGATGATCACTTTGGCACAAATGATGAAATGAACTGGACAAAACCAGTATTAGCTTGTATTTGGAGAATTTCTCTTGTTTCTTATTTTAGAGCCTATTCCTCTCACTTTTAGACACCCTGAGAAGTGAAGGATTACATTCTGAAGTGAATGGCATATCTGCTGGTCCAATCCTCTATCTAAAACAAAACAAAATTATATGCAAGTACTACATAGTATGTTGTAAATTTTATGCTAAACACGAAGAAGGTGGTTTTCAATTACCTCATTGTTTTTAACAATAATAACAATAATAATAATGATAATAATAATAATAATAATAATAATAATAATAATAATAATAATAATAATAATAATAATAATAATAATAATAATAATAGTTATTAAATTGTTTGCTAAAACACAGCAGGCGAGGATGATTGTAATGATGTCTAGATGTAGCTTCGATTTCTCTGCTGTAAACTCTTTACATACAGTATGAATTCACAAACTCCTGCTGGTCCCTCTTTGTGTGTCACTAAATCCTAGGGATTTAGCGTGTTTAATTAGTGGAATTAATGAACACAAGGGGATTTGCCTTGTTATTCTAAGTGTAAAACAAATTTATTGAGCGGGCAAAACAAACACTATATTCACTAGGAAATAATAGTATTAATACTGTCACTAAATCCTGGGATCTAGCGACAGTATTAATACTATTATTTCCTAGTGAATATAGTGTTTGTTTTGCCCGCTCAATAAATTTGTTTTAGTGGAAAATTATTTCTTTTCTACTATATTATAATATATTGAGACAATCAAAATTTTATTATATTCTGCTATCAACTTCTCTGTGATTTAATCGGAGAGATTGGAAGCTACTACTACTAAAAAAAAAAAAAAAAAAAAAAAACTAATTTAAAAATGAATAGACAAACCAGAAGAACCCAATCGAAGAAACAAAGATCCCCGTCCTTCCGCTCCTCTTTGGTGGCTCATACTCCCCAACTTCAGCGTCAACACACTGTTCGTGAAACACCCTCTAGAAGAGGAGGTGACGAAGAAGAAGAACAAGGTTCGTCATTAGAACAACAAGAGTATTCCATACGACAATCCGCCTGTGGGTGTAGTAGTATTCCACGCATCATAATAATAATCAGATTCATTGCCCATCAATCAATTGCAGACTAGGTTCTACTACACCACAACAAGTAGAGAAAGAGAAAGAAAGGAAGAGATTGATTATAAAGTTAGATAAAGAAGAAAGAAATGACTGACCCTCATAATAATAGTGATAAGTTAGCATTCCTTCAAGGAGAATTTCAAAAAGTTTTCTCTTCTGAGAATCCTGTGTTTTCTGGTGGATTTGGTTTAGCCCTTCTTGCTGCAGGTGCTCAACTTTTACGATCATCTTCTACTATAGGTATACGATTATTACGTCAACATTGTCTTGTCACTATGGAAGTAACTAGTAAAGATAGAGCTTATCCATGGGTATTAAGATGGCTTACAACTCAAAATAATCGTACACGACATTTAAGTGTTGAAACAGCACTTACTGCTACTAATCAGAATTCAACAAAATCTCATGTGAAGTTTAATCTTGTTCCTGGACCTGGACAACATTTCTTATTATATCATGGACAAATACTTCTAGCACAACGTATACGTGAACAACAAATGTTAGATTTAAATTCTGGTAAACCATGGGAGAAAGTCCTTTTTACTGCCATTGGACGTAATCCTACCGTCTTTAGTCATTTATTAGATGATGCTTATGCTTTATCATCACAACAAGAAGAAAACAAGACAATTATCTTTACTAATTGGGGATCTGAATGGAGACAATTTGGTCAACCACGTCGAAAACGTTCAATTGAATCAGTCATTCTTGATCAAGGTCTTGCTGATCATATATTAAGTGATGTCTTTGATTGGTTAGCATCAAGTAAATGGTATAATGATCGTGGCATACCTTATCGACGTGGATATCTATTACATGGTCCACCAGGTAGTGGTAAAAGTTCATTTATTTATGCTTTAGCAGGGAAATTAGATATGAATATCTGTATTCTTAATCTATCAGAACGAGGATTAACAGATGATCGTCTTGCTCTTGCTCTTAGTACGGTTCCATCACATAGTATTATACTATTAGAAGATGTGGATGCAGCTTTTCCTAGTCGTACAGAAGCCAATACAGCTGCTGTTCATACAGGATCTGAAGTAACTTTTAGTGGTTTACTTAATGTTCTAGATGGTGTCTCTGCTAGTGAAGATCGTTTAATCTTCATGACAACAAATCATATTGAAAGATTAGATGCTGCTTTGATCCGACCTGGTCGTGTTGATTATGTTCAATTAATTGATGATGCTACTGACTATCAGATTGATGAACTTCACAAGCGATTCTATCCAGAGGCTAGTGCAGAAGAAAGACATGACTTTGTTTTAGCAGTACGAGGTGTAACGAAGACTATTAGCATGGCAGCATTACAAGGTTATTTGTTGCGATTTAAAGGTCAACCTCATCAAGCACGAGAAAACATGCACACTTTACTAATGCATCTTCCATCCATGAAGAAGAATGCTCAACAAGAGGACAAAGATCAACCTGTTGTGAAAGGTAATGTCAAACCGAGACCAGTTCGCAAACTATCAGTGGAAGAAGTTGATCGAATGTATTTCAATCCTCAAGAAGGATGGGATAAGAATATCTAACTCATCTAACTAACTCGCCCAAGAAGAAGGTAATGGTTTGTTATGCTCGTTTGCCTCTTGTTGTAATAGAATAATCTGCTCTGACATCAAGTGACAGGGTTGGATGATTAATGTTTTGTTTGTTTAATTCTTACAACAACTGAGAGAGAGATGCTGTCTTAGAATGACTACATCTCGAAGAAGGAGTAACATGTACAAGTAGCACTCCTCATTTCGCTGTATCCCCACTAAATCCCCATAGAATGACAGACTTATCATAGGAAGCGGTAGCAACAAGAGCTTTCTTAGGATGAACACTAAGTCCTCGTAGAATACCACCATGACCCATCAAACGATTACAAATCTTCTCGCTGCAAACTGAGAAGACATAGAGTGCACTATCTTCTTCACTATTACTATAGACGTAACGACCAGTATGATCCCAACGTGCTACAGGTTTAGCATAATCACCTGATGAATGACCTGTTAATATCTTACAACGTTGATGTGTAAAATAGCGAATAATAAGATGTAATGATTTATCGGTTGCAACGAGTAGATATCGACCATCTGGTGAGAGTGCTAAAGAGAGAGGTGTAAAGGAAACATGTTGATCCCAATCATGTTCATTTAGACTAACTCTCTTCTCTTCTCCAGTATTGACTTGATAATAAACCAAGTAACACACTCCTCTTAGACCAATGACTAATTCAACTCCATTCTCTCCTTCTTCTTTGTCAGGTCCAAAAACAAGTGATTCAGGTGTAAACGAAAATTGAACACTTCGTATTTTCTCCATAGCTCCTAATTCATTCTTCTCATAGATATGAACATATTTATCATGAGATGCTGTAGCAAGATATTTCCCATCTTTTGACCATGTTATAGCTATCACATATTTATTATGATCATGTAGAATCTGTTGTAATGGAATAGGATCTGTTAAATCAATAAAATGAAAGATTACAAGTGATCCATCCATTGTACCACAAGCAAGATAAGGTGGTGAACATTCAATACACAAGATAGGTGCAGGAAGTCGTTGAGAAAAGACTTGAACCCTTGTGTTAATATCATAAGCTAGGAGTGTACCATCTACACCTCCACAGAGAATCAAATCTCCCATTTGATGACTATCAGGTGAGAGGAAGAATGACGTGGTAATCATATTCTTACCATTACCAGCATTAGTCCATTGTGTCAGTTTTTGATTGACATATTGACCATCTCCTTCTTGGAAGACTTCCAATTCTTCCACAGCACCATTAGTAGTGGGTATGACTTGTTGATTTTGTTTTTGACCTTCTTCACCATGACTACTACTACTAGTAGGAGATAAGAAATCACATCGAGCTAATTTTGATTGTAATTCTTGATTTGATAAAGCTAATAAATCATTTTCTTCTTCTAATATTTCAATTCTCTTTTCATATTGTTTTAATTGATTTTGATAATCAAGAATTTGTTTTTGTAATTCTTCTATTTTAGATAGATTGTTGTCTTGTTCATCTTTAATAAATTCCATCTTTCTCTCTTTATTTTTCAATCAAACGAATGTATTTAATTAAATCAAGATGAAATTAGTTTTGTTAAAGTCTGAGCAAGAGGTTGTTGGTGACTGACATAAACACGCAAGTAATAATAGTCAATACGCACCTATTCTTATGATGCGCGGGATAATAGTTGATCTATTCTTACGATGCGCAGGAGCGTTGCAGTGACCGTTAGTCTGACAGTCTGTCTGATCCGATCATTGTTGGATCGCTGATTATTATATATTATTATCATCATCCTCTTCCTCTCCCGTTCTCTTATAGAAACAGAGAAAGAAAGAAAAGTAAGTATATCCCATCTCAGTAGATATCATTCAAAGAAACAAAAAAACAAAAACAAAAGCTGATATCAAAAATGTCAACCAAAGATCAATATGAAGTTTTAGAAGCATTAGGTACAGGTTCTTTTGGTACTGTTAGTCGTATTCGACGGAAAGCTGATGGAAGAACACTTGTCTGGAAAGAGATTAACTTTGGTACCATGTCAGAAAAGGAGAAAACTCAACTTGTTTCTGAAGTCAATATATTACGTGAATTACGAAATCCTTTTGTTGTACGATATCATGATCGTATAGTAGAAAAATCACGTACAAGACTTTATATTATTATGGAATATTGTGCTGGTGGTGATTTAAGTAAGATTATTAAAAAATCAAAAATCAATCGTAATTATGTTGAAGAAAATTTCATTTGGAAAATTTTAGCTCAAATTTTAGTTGCCTTAAAAGATTGTCATCGTCGTAATAATGAAAATGGTGAATATAAACCAATCTTACATCGTGATTTAAAACCTGCTAATATCTTATTAGATAATGATCAAAATGTTAAAATTGCTGATTTTGGTCTGGCCAAAGAACTTAGTAGTCAAAGTAAATTAGCACAGACGAATGTTGGTACACCTTTCTATATGGCACCAGAGATTATCAATGAACGTGACTATGATGAAAAGTCAGACATCTGGTCTTTAGGTTGTCTGCTATATGAGTTAGCAGCGTTAAGACCACCTTTTGATGCAACGAATGCTGTAACATTAGCACAAAAGATTAACACGGGGAAGTTCATGAGAATTCCTTCTAAATACTCAGATGCTCTACATGACGCTATTCGGTAGGCTAAGGAAATGTCTGTATAAGCCATAATTCCATTGATAATAACCTTGTTGTTGTTCTTGTTGTGTATTAGGTCTATGCTTCAAATCGATCCTCGTAAACGACCTCGTGTTGAAGATTTGGAGAATTTGCCAGGATTACAACCTGCTTTAACTCAAGCCAGAGCTATTTTGAATGATTTCAAACTACAGCAGGTAAGTTGTAACCTATTATAGTCGTTAACAATTCGATCTCTTAATGATGAAGGGATTGAATCTAATATCCTATACTAGAACTATTCCTCGAAGATTAGAGAGTTAAAGAGTCGTGAAGAAGCTATCCAAGCACGTGAAGAAAAGCTTAACCAGTTAGAAGCTTCTTTAAAAGAACGTGAACAACTTCTCTTAACAAGAGAACAAAGTTTGAAACGTGATATTGAGAACTTTCAGACGATGAAAGCAACTTATGCTACTGTACCTAATCCACGTCGACTTAGTTATGATCGTGTTACAGAGCAGATGGTAATTGATGATGATGAGCATCAACCTTTTGCGGATGCTGATCTCTACCCTCATCCTGACTTTCCTATTACTTTGATGGCCAAGCAAAATGCTATTAATGACATCAATAATAATACCAATGCACCAGCATCTGTTGCTGTTCAAGCCAAACCATTAAGTTTCGAAATCCATTGTGACTTCCCTGATACAAATGTTAGCGACAAATGTAATGCTTTCCGTGGTCCTATTCCAGTTCCAGTGTCGAATACGGTTAGTATGGATAGTGCTAATGTTCTCCCACCCGCTCCTCCAGCTCCTTCCATGGCAGCGAGACATATCCCCAGGAAACCTGCCCATTTGCCCATTGCTACTGGTGCTGAGCACGCTAAAGAGAATATCAATCCTCTCAAGTTCAATGCGAATATTGTCACTAAAGTATCAACTTCTGCCATCTCTGGAAAGGAAAATGACCCCAAGGCTATGCATCGTCGTAATATCCCATCCGACTTTCTTGCCGATCCATCTGTGGAATCGAGTCCCTTGAAGAAGGCACGAGTTCCCATCTCCAGTGGTGATAATGGCAAGCCAATTGTACGTGCTGGCATAAACAAAAGTGGTGGTCCTGTTAACTCCTTGCCTCAGACAGTTCAGATTGATCTTGATACATTGCTTCGTCCACGTTACCATCGCTAAAGGAGGGATTGAATTACATCATGAAGTTAACAATGGAAATATAATTCACTGTATGAAATATTTGTTGGTTGATTCTGTTGATGTAGTTCTTGACCTTCTGTAGTGATGCTACACCATGCTATGCTATGTTATGTTATGCTGTGCTATATTATGGTGTGGGTAGGCAAAGGTGAAGTGGTTGATTTGGTGGATCTGTCTGTCTAGTTAGAAATACGATCACTGCAAAATGCTATGAAGTAAAAAAAGAACAACAAGAAGAAGTAAATTAAAGAGATTAATGAAGTTAATTAAAAGACATGAACGACCTATTAGCTTTGTAACGTCACTTTAGAGTTTCTTGCGAGTTTAAAACAGATGATGAGTTTCTTGCGAATAATAGCACTTCACTGGTACTGTAACAATAGAAGAAGTGTTAGGATGAGTATTGCTAGTAGATGATAATAAAGCTAGAATAATGGTAGTATAGTTACATTGAATAGTGCGATGTGATGGTGATGAGAAGTGTGTTGTTGATGATTGATTATATCTCTTGATCATATGATAACAACGTTCAATCTCATTCATTTCTTTCATAGTTAATCTCTGATTAGGAGAGCATATAGTACGAATGCTTCTGGAGCCATTTCCTATCATATAGTCATACAACCACTGACTATATTGACTCATTATGTCTGAGGTAGTAGTAGTAGTAGAAGAAGAAGGTTTGAAAACAGTTCGATGATCTCGTTCATTTTCCTCTCCAGACATACGAACACGTCGAAAACGAAAAGGAATCTCTCTCACATGTACCACCTTTCCTACTTCATTGTTATGGTCATATTGACTATAGTGATAGTGAAGATAGGCAAAGGTAAAGGATTCTGAATGAAGAGGAAAAGTGAGTGAATAGTTTAAAGCACTTTGTAATCTTTTCCCATAAATCAATCCACCATGCAGATCTCCCATAGCCATACGATCATTGTATTCACCTCCTTTACAAGCACGATGGAAATCTGGTAGGAAGAGGATATGAGAAGAAGGGAAGGAGGAGAGAGTTTGATCACAGGCCTTCCTTCTTCCTCGTAGAGAAGATGATCGTTTCCCAGTGTTTGACTGTGATTTCCATGGGTTAGCAACTGCTTCTTCTAAGAGGAAGATAGGTAAGGTATGGAGGAATCGCACATCAGGTCGAAGGAAGATAATTCCATCATAATGAACGTGTTTGGACATACTCTCTACAGCCATGGTGACATGATGTAATGAGTTTAAAGATCGTAGATGATTTTGAAAAGAATGGAAATCATTCACCCAGGGATCACCTTGACTTTGATAAAGCAATCCATTAATTCGTTGATCAAAGTCATCTTGATCTTCTATATAGATATAATTAGGTTGTAACAGCTTCCATTGTGTGACATTCACTTCTCCATATTCATGATTACGTTTATTTTGATAATGAGTGGAGAGTTTGTAAGTGTGAAGGAAAAGGTCATAACTATGATTTGATCGTATAATCTCTTCAATGATATGTTGATGAAATGACTGTAGAATGAACTGTAATGATCGCATTAAACCCCAAGAGCAGATAGCAAGATGCATGATGATGATGATGATGATGATGATGATGATGGTTGATCTCCAATGCTATGAATGATGACAACTAATGGCAATTGGCAATGACAGACAAGAGATGGGATTAAGATGGGTGGATTCCATGGATTCCACATGAAGACAATATGGGCATTGATCGATTTAAGTTACACTTACCAGTAATGTAAGAGATCAATGCTAATTACCTCACTGTTGATGGAAAATATGATCTCTTACATACTGTAACCATCTTGGGCTGTGTTGTTATCAACAGCTAGCCCAACTGTGTGAAGAAGAAAGACATCCTCACAACAAACACCTTGTCTTGATAAGCATCGAGTATTCTCTCATGCTTTTCCTCAACTCACTTTCTACGAGAAAGATGAGGGAAGTATTGCTGATAGTACCCTCCACCACCAACACTACCACTACTGCCTCTGTCCTGTTGGTAAGAACCATAGACATCATGTTCCACCAACAGGCAACTTTCTCTCACTCTCTCTGCTTTCTCTCTCTCCAAGCGCTTCTGCCTCAACACCTCTCTGACATCCATAGAGGAAGAGGTCATAGACTGACTGGATGATGCACGGGATGAAGAATGACGATGATGATGATGATCTCTCTCCTGCTTAATATGTTTCACTTTCTTCTCCTTCTTCCTCCTCTTCTTCCTCTCCCCATCCTCCTCTCTGTGACCATCTCCTTTCTCTTCCTCCTCCTCTCTCTCACCTTCCTCTTCTCCCCCTCTATTATCTTCATCATCATAAGACAGTCTTCTTCTCTTGTCTGTACTATGAGTTATTACCTCTACTTCTTCCATATTCTCATCTGTCTTAGACTCTATAATATCATAACTATGAGAGAGAAACTTGGCCATAGGATCTTCTTCTTCCTCTCTATTTCTTCTCTTTCCCTCTCTCTTGTTGTTGTTGTTAGTCCCTCGTGACTCTTCTTCTAGAGGGCGAGGGGGTAGATTGTACCACTGCTTGTTATGACAACCTTCACCTAATGCCCAGTCTTGAATACCTTCTCTACGCTTTCTTCGTGCTTCATGTTCAGCTAATTCTTTCATAAATTCTTCATTTTCATGATAATGACGAGAAACAGGTTGAGACACAGACACAGATATAGGTACAGACTGACTAGTGAGAGGAGAAGAGGAAGAGGGAGAGGAAGGATGTCTCTTATGAGACCCTCCTGAGCCTTCAATGTCATTGTCAAGTAGAACAGAAGAACGAAGAGTTTCGAGGTTTTGTTGTCGTGCTCGTTCTTGTGCTTGAATTGCTTTATGTTCTTCTTCTTCACGATGAAGACGTTCATCTCGAAGAACACGTTCACGATTATCTTGATTCCATACATTCCATGATTTATGAGGAAGAATAACTAGTCGCCCAGACATTTTATTTTATTTTATTTTTCCTGACTGATCAAATGCGCGGCAGAATTAGTGAATTCATCAATTCGCGTTATGTAAATACCGTAACTGCCTTCCCATTGCATGACAACAATAACCTTCGTAGACTATTTTTCGAGTGTTTCCACTTTGTCCTGACACTGGACAGAGGTTTGAAAGTCGTCTAAAGCAGTGAAGAGAGAAAGTAACATGTTTCATTCAAGATATGTTTTTGTTATGGTACTTGATATACAAGTTATCCACTAATTGCAAATGCGGAATAATCAGATGGTTCAGAAGGATGCAATGATCAAGAACAGCAAATCAACATTGATGCTATAGGTAACACAATAAGCCCATCACTTATAATCCAACAAACTACTTCCTAAACCATCCAACCAATCTTCTGCTTTAAAGGTTACCAAACTCGATCTGCTGCTTGATCCAAGGGAATAGTTCGTCCAGAATCTCCTCTAACGTGGTCGTGGCCTCGAAACCGAGAACTTCCTTGGCCTTCGTGCAATCGGGGATGCGAGACTGAACATCATACTTGAAAGGAGGATCTGATTCATAGCGAAAAGGCTTGGCTCCTTGGTAATACTTGTTCCAGATCAACTCAGCCAACTCCAACACATTCGTGGAGGTTGGCGTGGAGATGTTGAAATCATTGTTGATCGCATCGGGATGCTCAATGCATAAACGAATACCTCTCGCCAAATCTCCTCCATACGTGTAATGACGAATCTGCTGGCCATTTCCCAAAATGCGCAGAGGATCTTGACCCTTGATTATCTTCTGCATCAAGTCAGGAACCACATGAGACATCGCCAACTTGATGTTGCCAGACATCACATCGTGGTCGCAAAGCGCTCTCTTCTCTCCCACACCCACACAATTGAATGGACGGATGATGGTATACGGCAATTTGTGCTGCTCCCAAGCTCCCTTCGCATAATACTCACACGCCAACTTCTGAAACCCATAAGTGCTTTGGGGTGGAGGACAATCTGTAATTGCAGATTCTGGTGTTGGGAAAGTGTTCGAGCTTTCGAACACCATCGAAGACGACAAGACGATAATCTTCTTCAAATGATGATTCTTGAAGGCATGGATCGCAGCATCAAATGTTGCCGCCGTAATGCGGTCATTCTCTGCAAGCAGGTCATACGCAAATTCATGGAAATAAGAGATTCCGCCAATCATCGCAGCGCATGCGAGCACATAATCGCACTTCGCTGCTAAACGCTTCATTAGAGGAACGTCTTTGGCATCACCATAGTAAAACTCGTAGTGAGGATGGTTGTCATACTCCTTCTCCACTTTGCCATACTTGCTGTAGTTATCAATACCAATAACATGATAACCATTGTCCAGCAACTCCTGGACCATGTAGCCAGCAATGAAACCATTGCTACCCGTCACCAAAATCGTCGGCAAACCAGCTGACAAAGAAGTCTTTGGACTTCCTTTCAACACTTCAGCAGGAGGATGGTGTAAACCCCACACATCAATGCAAGGCTTCGAGACACGAATCACAGCCTGTGCTGACTTCGATGGTGCCGGAACAGTCTGGTTGGAGAAGACATAAGGTTTGTAGATGTCATGAGGAGCACCAAGAATAAAAGCGTCTGCCCCTTCCAACACTTCCTCCAATGGGGTCATTCCTTCTTCCTTCAGATAGGGATCAGCGCACAACACCTTTGCACCCCTCTTCAGCAGCAGTTTGCGTAACTTGAATGCCAACGAGCAACGAGAATCATCCACATTCGCCTTGAACGTCATGCCAAGAATGCCGATCGTTTTGCCTTGCAATGGCAACGTGACTTTGTACCCTTCGCCTAGTCCTTCAAGACGCAGTTCTTTCATCAACAGCTCGATGGCAAAACCAGGCAACCCTTCATTCGTCAGAATCGCCGAGTCACTTAAAGTGGTGCGAGAGCCTCCATCAGCAGAAATCATCGTAATGTCCTTCAAGAGGCAAGGGCCAGCCGCAAACCCAGGATACTTGAAGCCTTGTGCTCTCGGATACTCGTATCGAATGCTATCCAACACAGTGTGGAAGCGATCTGGTTCGATCAGCTTCGTCAACTCAATGTAGAAATAGTTGCTGATCGAAAACTCGCAATAGCGCCAAGCATTAGCCAGTAGCTTCGCTACTTCTGCTTCCACAGGAGACAAGCGCAGACCCTTGCCAGTCAGATTGGCGAAGATACCCCAAGCAAAATCAAACGCTTCTTCAGTGAAAGCCGAAACAATTTGGGGTAAAACTTGAATCTCCTCCAAAGCAAACTTCTCAGCGGTTCGCTCAGGACAGTACGCTAAGCGACGATCGCCATCAACACGACCACGTTGCTCGTTGTAATGCTTCACCAATAGCTCCATCGTACCGGGAGCTAAAGTAGATCGAAAGATGAAGAAGCAATCCTCGGGTGCATGCGTCATGGCATAATTGAAATGATTTACCACCAGGGAGAAATTGGGGTTACCATATTTATCCACATCCATACCCGTGATGATCACCACCACTTTGGCATCTTTGTACTCATTCGAGTCCGTCGTGGCCTTCAACCCTTTCGCCAACGCCGCGCGAAGATAGCGATCGCCTCCATTTTCCACGAACGGAAAGACGCCAGCCATCACTTCTTCAACCACTTTTTCACTGATATCCACCGCCGCGACATGAAATCCAGCAATGGACAGATTCACCGCCAAGGGAAGGCCAACATGGCCACAACCGCCCATCACAACGATCTTGCCGAAAGTAGAAGGTTCAACAGCAGCAGAAGACATTTTAACAGGACAATAAAAAATTTTCTATGGGGTTCTGTCTGGAAGGATCCGTCAATTGAATATGACTTAGATGAGACAGAAGACCCGCTGCAGAGAGTGCTGAGCTGAACAGTGTGAGCTGGAGCCCGGAACCGGGACAGGATGCTAACGGACAAAAAAGGCGTTCTCCCACAGTACCGGTACAGTCTATGAGCACTATTGTAACACAGTTAGTTAGCTATTTTTTAGTACTTTTATTTTTCTCTAAATCTCTTTCGTTGAAAAGTTATGATAAATAAACTAGGATGTGAGATGCAATCAATGGAAGGCTGAGAATTAGCTGTCGAACGATGCAAAGCTTAACAGAAATTGCCATATATTCTTTGGTTTTCAGTGTACTATATGTGCAATATATTTCATTACTTGATGTGACCACCTTTAACCGCAATAACAGCTTGGATTTGTTGTGGCACACTGTCAACCAAATGTTGCAATAGGACTATAGATAGGGGTTTCCAAATTATCAATTTGTAGATAGGGTTTAGACCGTTGGTGAGCTATTATTGTCCGATACCGTAAGATACCTTCCCTGCCAACCACAGCCACGAATTGATCATATTCCAACTGATTAACTGGAACATACTTCTCTAATCAAGAAGCTGTCTTTGACACTTTACTCACGTTTTGGAAAGCACTCACATTAGTAATTGATTAGCCAGGGAAAGATTACTGCTATTTACATTCCATACTACACGTTACCACTATCAACCATCCTTACCAAACAACAAGGGTTAGCCTTCTTCCAGATATTCTTCCACTAACGGTAACAGATTCTCATAGTAATTGACTACCTTAGTTAGCTGCCTATTCCTCTCCATCACTTTCTGCCACGCTAACTGCCAGATTCCTACTTTCTCTCTACTCTCAAATCCGAAATCACGTCATAGAGAGTCAGACAGAAGAGGGATACAAGAAGGGATGCGCCCACCTGACATCCTTGACAACGCGGACCAATCTTCTCATGCAAAGTCCTTGCTCCTTTTCTATCGCATGTCCCGCCTCTTTATTTGTAGGGTGGGTTGATGTCTGAGAGATAGGAAGTAGGTCGTGAGAGCGGCTACCACCACCTTTGCTATTGGCACTATCAATTGAAGAAGAGAGGGAGAGGAGACATGATACCAAACCATCAGCTAATGCCTCCTCATCCTGTTGCACTCTTCTCATCTTGAGATTAAGTTCATTCACAAGATCAGATAGATAGGCAATACTCTTCCAATGATCTCTTTCTCGATGGTGGACCTCCTGTAGAGAGACTGTTTGCTGTGTGAGTCTCTCTACCAACTGGTCATGTTTCTCTCCCAGAGAAAGTAGAGCTGTCTCACGGTGTTTGACCTCTTGTTCAAGATTAGAACAGGCTTGTCCCTTCTTCTGAAAGGCTAAGATGAGATCATCGTGGTTTTGCTGACACTTCTTGTGCTGCTCTCTCTGAGGAAGTGGGAAGATCAGCAGTAGTGTCTCAGCAATCAGACCATAGACACAAACAAGCACAAGCATACAGCGGTTCTTACCTCATCATGCAAGGCTTGCTCTAGTTCTTGGATCTTCTCTTGTTGTTGAGTGGCCAGATGATCTAGTTCGTTGATACGTGTCTCTGCTTCAGTGAGATGGTCGGAGAGATTGGCATTGGTTACTTGAAGAATTCTCTTCTCTTGCTTAACTTTGTATAGCTTTGCTTGTAAGTGAAGAATCTCTTTCATCCAGTGTATGGCGTGGTCTTGTTGAGGAGAGTCCTCCTCTCCCTGCTGCTGCTGCTGCTGCTGCACTTCTTCCTTCATGATCGAATTATTGCCTGAAGAAATTGGGTGAGGGTTATTGGCGATATTCTCACTTTCACTCATCAACACGATATCGTCTCCTTTATATTTTGGCAATAGGTGTTCCTTCTCTTGTGTCATCTAGTGATTGTCAGTGGAGAAAGATCATCCCAATTTCATGCTTTTGTCTCTCCGAAGAGAAGAAGTTATTGTTGTTTTGCGTGGTAAATATTGGGTAAGTTAACTATCTGGCTGTCTGGAGATCTGATTCTGAAGTATTTGCATCGACGGCCAGGACAAAAGCAAAAGCAATCATCATCCCCTTTACTATCAGACCAGAAGAAATGGCATTACGAGTTGGTCTATTTGGTGCTGGAATAGTAGGTGGTGGTGTGATAGAGCTTCTTCAAAAGTACTCTATCAATGGGAAGTTATTACAATTAGGAAGTCAAATTGAAATTGTTAAAGTTTGTGTTCGTTCGGTTGAGAAAGCACGTGATTTCACACTCCCTTCTCATACAGAACTTGTCACAAATTATAATGACATCTTAGATGATCCTTCTATTAATTGTATTGTCGAGTTAATGGGAGGTGTGACACACGCCAAGGATGTTGTTTTCCGTGCTATTCAAGCCAACAAACACGTGGTGACAGCCAATAAAGCGTTAATAGCGACATTCTTACCAGAATTACAAGCTGAATTAGCAAAGCATCCTTCTGTTAAGTAAGAAAGCCTTGCTCAACTATGCGAACAATGACTCTAATTTCTCTGTGCCGTGTTATGCTCAGGTTTGCTTATGAGGCTGCTGTCTGTGGAGGCATTCCTATTATTCATACTTTACAGACTGACTTTGTCTTAGATCGCATCTCTAAAGTAATGGGTATTATGAATGGTACCACAAACTTCATGTTAACGAAGATGGAAGAGGAAAATGCTGATTATCATCAAGCACTTGCTGAAGCACAAGCTTTAGGATATGCGGAGGCAGATCCTACAGCTGATGTGGAAGGTCATGATGTTCAAGCAAAGATTGCTCTGTTGGCTAAACTTGCCTTTGGCAAGACCGTGCCAGTTCAATCTATCCCAACCAACGGCATCTCCAAGCTGACCAGCAGTGATTTCCATTATGCTAAGCTATTGGATAGCACGATCAAGTTGATCGGTACGGCAAATAGGAATGAAGATGGTAGCTTGGCAGTCTTTGTTAACCCCTCATTAGTCTCTCGTCAAAATCCCTTTAGCACAGCGAAAGGATCAGGCAACATGGTTGGTGAAATGATCTGATTTTGTTGCTATCGTGACTTTCTATCATGAGCTGACACACCGTGTGATGGAAATGTATAGGTTGTGGTTAGGAGTGAGAACTTACAGAGTTCTACCTTTGCAGGTCCTGGTGCAGGACGCTTTCCCACTGCCAACAGTGTTGTTAATGACTTGGTGAGATTGTCTATTGGACAACAAGTTCCCCCTTTTCCATATGAGGAAGAAGGAATCGCTTTGAATAGTGATTATACAGCTTCATTCTATCTTCGTCTACTAGATCCTCCAGGAGATTTTGAGAGGTATGTGCTTCATTTTCTGATCTGATTATTGTGACTATAATGTTGTTTAAATATGGATTATGACCAGATTGCTCAACGAAAGAGCTTCTGCTGCTGGACTGGAGGTCAAAGTGCTTCATGCTGATGCAAAGGAAGTGGCTTGTGTTGTTGCGAGCACAACAGTGGCAAAGCTGACAGGATTTTTGAAGAACCTAGAGTCTCACCATGTCCAAACAGCTCTGTACATGCCAATCCTCTAATACTGACATAGAGATATTATACAATCATTTTTGCTCCCGTCAATGGAAAGAATGACTCTTAAATATCATCTTTCAACACAATCAAGTATTAGAATGATGCAAGTTCCGAGTTCGTCATCATAGACTTGCCACCACCGCCTTCAAGGAGGTGATTGCATAACCGGATCTTCTGCAGGTTAAAACTGCGAAAAGTGGACTTTCTCTGCGGAACATGACAGATTGGAACAAGATGGCGAGCACCCAGCACTGTCATCGGAAGTGACAATACGAAAGAAAGTAGTGATCACAAGTAGAGGAGGAAAAGCTATCAATTACCTAGGCAATTTACCATGTCGTTAGAAGATTATCAAGGTATTCAACTTTGTAAGAGTGCATTCGATGACTTCGTAGCAGATGGATTTCTTCTATTACAAAGTCTTGACAATGAAAGCGAAAGTGCGTGAGCGTTGTTTTTGTCATTTTGCCACCATATTATCACCAAAATAGTCCAGCTTGATAATAATTTTACCATGGCTTTTGTGTTGTTGAGCAGTTGACCAACGCGAATTGAACTCTCTTTCTAGCTCATCATCTGATCGTCAGGTAAGATTGTGATATTTGATACTCTCTAGTGCTGACACACATTGACCCTTCTATGCTTTATATTGCAGTTAATCGTGAGTCAAAAACGCAAGCGATCCTCTTCTTTCTCCAGTGAAGGTGATCAAAGCATGGTTGTTCAAGGCAAGGAGAAGAAAATCTGTCGATTAATAACGAATACTGCTGATTCCACAGAGAATGTGGAAGATTGTGATGTCATTGACCTGCGACCTCGCCCTGTTCCATCCAGAGCTTGGAGACGTGTCAATATGTTTCCTCGTATTCCAAAACGAGATTTTCGTCGAGAGTTCCCCACGATGGTTGTCAATGTTGCCAATAGTGGTGATTTTGATGCCTTCGGACACTTTATGCGCAGCACATCACATCCATCCTGTCTCTTGTTAGATTATAAAAGAGGTGGTGTCAATTCAGATTTAACAGAACCCATTCATAGAGTATCAGGCGTTAATCAGATTGTGGATTTTCTGGTGAACCTAATCAGTTGCACACCTGATTTTGCCTTGGTATTGAAGAAAGCTCAAATTAAGCAGCATCTGCATAAAGGTGGATGTGAGGTCATACTTGATCTTCATATCCGCGGTACTCGAATTCGAGATGTCGCTATTGAAGTAAGGGATGAGAAGGATAAAGTTCATATGCTCCCCGTGTGGGTATATACTGCATTATTGGTGGGACGAGGAGTGATTGCGTCAATGCCAGTGTCGGAAGCCATTCCTGTTATCTCATCTCCTCACAATTGGTCCAACTTCGATCTGGACATCAATCCAGATGTTGTTGATTTGAATGTCTCTCTCATCCATTATATGGACAACAATAACCGTGTTTATAAAATGGAACAAGTTTTCACGTAATTACATATTCTTACTAGAATGTGTAACGTGGATTGACGCATTTGTTCTTATGTGTCTTATGTGTGTAGACACATTTGCATGGTTAGGAGTTGGATTTTATTCGATTGTGTTGTTTGTGTAAAATTATGCTCCGCAGCTTGATCAGCGGAAAGATAAAGATAAAGATAAAGCTATTAAATTCTGCGTGATTGCCCTGGTTAGCACCCTTATTTTCATCACCGGTATTTTCAAACACGTAGGGCAATCGTAGGCATTTGATTTCCATCCCTCATGGCCCACAGACTGTTGGAAGGTAAGGTTGACTTGCTTAGAAATTCCACAAAGCAATTTCAGCCGACTGTTTTCAATGTTCACTCCCCGAAGATGATTTGGTAAACACAATTGAAACCTTTTGGTTTAAACACAATTTGGTAAACCATTTAGAATGGACAATGGAAATTGGTGATACTTATTGTTACTTTGGACGAGATCAGGTCACTATTGGAACATCGATGGATGAAGTTTCAGAACCTTTTCTTCATTAGGCAGATGATCTCTCTCCACTTCTTCACTGTTCACCACGACAATATTTCCTTCATGTTTCACTATTCGTCGAATGATCTATACACCCAATAAAGAGGACAATTAGATAGTATGCCGTGAAAAGATAAGATGTGGTTGATTATACCTGATTGATCAGCTTTCGTCGTTGATCCAGTAGATTCTGCTCAGAGACTTCTTTACTATATTCTACCATATACCAGTCAACTAAGATGGACCATTTCAAGCCACCATATTCTTCATCTGGATGAGTTGCTGTAAAATCTTCATCCAGTTGTTTGAGATGCAAATACAGTAATTGACAGATTTCATCATATTCCTTTGCAGTCACAGACGCTTTGCTTTTGCCTAATCATCAGAAGGATATTGTAAGAATAGGACAATACAATGATATGAAGCGAGGCGAACCTTTACGAGATGCAGAAGGTCCGCCATCTTCATTCTTCTTACTGGTCTTCTCTGCTTCCAAAGTGCCCACAGTGGTGGTCATGGCTGTTGTCTCTGGTTGAGCCAAGGCATCCTCTGACACTTCCATGGATTCTACGATACAGTAATGGAGAGATAGAGTGAGCGTTCAGGAAGGGCCAGATGATGAATAAATGATAACTGACCTTTCTGAGGCTGTTCGTTATTCTCTTCCAAATGATGACCTTCTCTGTCATAGTGATCCTCATCATCCATTGCACCTCCTGAATACGCCATATCTTCTCTTTCCTATTGCATCGGCAAGAAACCACCAGTAGCATACAGTATATCAACTCTTGGATAAATTATGGACAATACACTATATCTCCTACCTCATCATCCATCTCCTCCAAGTCAACATCTTGTGATTCCACAAAGATTATGGATCTTTGAAGTAAACGATATGCTTCTCTCACGTAGACTTCCTTAATCTAGGCCAACAACCAACCACAGGACCATTAACAATGAGACACACCAATCGGTGTTAGTAGAGTCAATCTGTCTTACCTCAGGATCTAAATGAAGTCTTGCTAATGCTTCTGACAGACGAACTAAACTCTCTAATTGACGTACTGTAATACGATAAGCAGTCTTATTCTTTCCTAAGAGATCATTTTGTCGTAGAAGACGATAACAATCCACTAAGACTTTATAACTTCCTTCTGTTAAAGCAGGTTGAATAGTCTTAGCAAATATAATATATTTTTGTAATTCTTCTTGACTAAATGGAGCGGATGTAGCAGCACTTTGTATACCATCAGCTCGATGCATCTCTATTATCCCATAATAAAGTAGATAACAATGAGGTTAATAGAAGGGAGCATGGCAATGTCAGGTAGCATAGTGCAGGTATACGTCACACACTTATGCACTATATTCGTATACACATCGTCAGCATATATACAAATACATGATGGTATGTAGAAAGTGAGCAAGAAGAAGCTAAACTTACCAATGATATGTTTACTAATAGCAAGATCGATCTTGGGTACACATTCATCAATGATAATAAAGAATAAATCAAATCTTGACATGATCGCTGGAGATATAGTAATATTATGTTTTAATGGCTTGGTAACATCATAACGTCCATAGATAGGATTGGCTGCAGCTAGAATAGAAGTACGTGCATTTAATGTAGCTTGAATACCTGCTTTGGTAATGGAGATAGTTTGTTGTTCCATAGCTTCATGAATTGCCACTTGATCAGCACTATCCATCTTATCAAACTCATCAATACAACAAATGCCATTATCTGCTAACATTAAGGCACCAGCTTCTATAGTATGTTCTCCTGTTTCTGGATCACGTACAACACATGCTGTTAGACCTGCTGCAGTCGATGATTTTCCTAAACACAACAATTACAGCATGAACGCATTACAGCAATCCATGTTAAAGTTATACGAGGATATACATGATGGGGATATTACCTGAGGTATAGACTGTACGTGGTAAAAATCCATGAACATATTTCAAGAATTGTGATTTAGCACATGATGGATCACCAACAATACAAACATTAATATCTCCTCTTAAAGGAATGCCTTCTTTTGTTCGTTTATGTACACCACCCAATAGCATTAATAAGATTCCACGCTTTACTTCTAAATGTCCAAAGACAGATGGACAAATCGATTCTGTTAATCGACTATAGAGATTAGGTGTTTGATAGATACGTTGTATCATTATCATATCTGCTTCTGTAAAGAGATAATTGCTACTATTATTACGTCCTTCTTGACCTGTCATATTATTCATGTTAGCAGTATTATTATTTTCACCTTCTGTTGTCATATGATCAATAAAATAAGGAATAATATTCATAAATCTTCTTCGATCAGAAGAAGAAGAAGATGATGATGATGATGATGATGAAGGAAGGGTTTGATTCATCACTTGAATAGAAGATGCTACAAAGATTAGCTTATAAGTCATTTCTCGTACACCTAACGCTTTCAATCCTGTCACACCATCTTGTTGAGAGGATAAGTTATTACCTTTCGTTGCAACAGTATTTTCACCAACACGTGCTGCACCCGAAGCATCAGGTACCACTGCTAAATACCCTAAACAATCACAACACCATCACATCATCACTCCAGCATTAGTACAGCAGACATTCAACAACAACAGCAATGAGACAATAAGATCGCACTAACCTGTAATAAAGACTTTATCACCTGCTTTAGCAATTTCTACAGATTCATTACGACATATTACATCTAAACTTCTTGGCATACTTCCTGCAGGAATTTGATCAGCATTTTCTTGTATTTTAATCTTTTGAAAGTCAATAAAGACAGACTTATCTTGTACTAATAAGAAATCTCTTTTATTACAGAGATTATTCGTACAAATCACAGGTTCAGTATATTGGAATTGTTGTTCCACGAAAGGATAGATATGAGCACATTTATTACAAATGAAATAAGCATAAAATAGCTCTGGCCGTACATCTGAAGTCCTTGTCACTGTAGCATTAATTGTCATTAAATGACCAACTTTCTGACATCGTAATTGTCGTACAGAAAATGAGTGCGGAAGGTTATAAAAAGCAAGAAAGAATTCACGTTGTCCATGATCAATGTCAAAGACATATTCATGATGATCCTTGGCTATGACTGTTTGTAATGCATGGCGAAGGTAAGGGTCAAAGCGATAGTATTCCATTTCAATGGCTTCTGCTAGCTCAGTGTCTGACTATAGAAGTGTGAGAGAACAGCAAGGGAAGGTAAGGCAAGGCAAGGCAAGGGATGAGAATAGGAGATGGTGTGGGGGGAAGGGGTGCGGGGAAATGGTCTGACCTCCAGCAGATGTTGGTAGTTAACATAGAGTGTTGACTTGTTACAGTGCACCATATAAGCAATTTGTTGTTGGTAGTCATCCAATAGCCTATACCATAACAATCCAGTGAGTGAGGTTAGTGAGTGAGTGATGATGATGACAGTGAGCAGGGAGGTATGAAAAATGAAGATAGAACTGTGAAAGATACAGAAGAGGGACAACAAGAAAGTGTGTGGTGGGAGGTATTGACTGACTGAGTGACTGACTGCCTCTACAGTACTACCCGTTGAGTTGATTTACCTTTGTTCAGTCAATTCGTTACTTTCACTTGGAACAACAAAATTCAACAAAAACTCTTGAAATCTTGCTGATACAATATTACCCGCTTCATCAGGTGGTGGAACACGGATATTCTCATTTATGGACATGATCAACTAAATCTGATCTATGATGATGCTTAAGTCTATATTTTTCCAATTCGATGTCAAAGAAGAAGCCCACTTGAATATTTGAATTGATTATACGAGTTATACCTTTCCTTTTCTGAGATTTGGAAGACCAGTCCAGTTGATGAATTACGCAGTAAGAAGTTTCCATGGAAGGAAAATGAAGATCCATGGAATGGGTTTGGTTGGGGAAGAGTGAATTGGCTATTCCATTAGAAAGATGAAGAACAATGCAGAGCCAGGGAAGACATCTCCCGCAGAGGACAAGCCATTATATGCTCATATTGATTCCTTCAGCAGGGAAGGCAAGGAATCGGAATGTTCTGCTTCATCCAACTTCCACTCTTCCCTCCACCAGAATGAGAGGGAAGAGAGAGAAGGACATGAACATGCAGACACACACTATTCCTTAGCATTAGTACCTGTTACTAGTTCTTATCCTATGGAAGAGAAAGAGAAGAAAAGCAAGAAGCACAAGAGAGAGTCAGACGACCAACACGATAAGAACAACAAGAAGAAGAAAGACAAGAAACATCGTGTCAAGAAAGAGAAGAAGAGAGCGAGGCGAGATGATCGACAAGAAGGAGGAGATGACCATCAGGCTCTAACAGAGTGGAGGAAGGAGATAGACGATGGCTTTGACTCTTCTTCTTCCTCTGATACTTCCACTCGTCATCTGCTATTAACAACAGCTGCAGCTTCTGGTGGTCAACTACACTATTTACCTAATGGTCAGTTAGTAACCAAGGCACACACTTCTTCTGCCATCTCCTCTTCTTCGTCTCTTGCTATTTCATCATCAGAAGGTAGTCTTTACTTCATCGACCGTAGAGGAGATCAAGACATTCCTTTATTCCTCGACTTCTACCCTTCACCCTATGGTGATGATGATATAAGAACAACTGGTGATAGCAGGGGTTTGGGTAGGGCCATCTCCTACTCTTCTTCTTACTCTCGTGGTGATGACATCTTCTCTACGAAGCACCTCTCCAAAGCTGGTAAATACTTCAGACATGGAAAACCTGTGCGATTTCACAAAGAAGCTTTGGGTAATACCCGATGGTCCCTTGGACCTGATCGTTGGGAATCAACTCGTCTTGTGGAGAAGAAGAAGAATGAAATGGATCAAGAAGACCCCATGCATTCCAATCGAGACTTTGTCTTGCTTCCTGTGTCTTTTCAATTCCTCAGCAGCAGCTATAACCGCTATCTTCTTCAAGCTGGGGCTATCCAAGAGAATGCAGGCAGTGGAGAAGCACTAACAAGTCGGTCACTCTTGTTAACCAAATGCTACAACCAGCTGATTTATGGTACAGTGGAGAGTAGCCTCAGGTCTAAAGTAGAAGACGGTAAGAGCAGCAGCAGAGTGCTGGGAGGAGGTCGAGAGAAGGTAGTCTGGGTTATGGACTATGTTAGCTCTATTCCCTTACTTCGCTCTCTTCTCTCTTCCTCCTCGCCACGTAGCTCCATCCTTGATGAGAAGCCTTGTGAAGTCATTATCAAGCAAATGCATGCGATGGTAAAGGATGGCAGGCATGAGAACAACTCTCATTACTTTGTCTATTACCACCTCTTACTCAGTCTCTATCAACAACTCTACCCTTATGATCAAGTCATGGACAAGATGAAAGATCTTCTACTAATAGCAGATACTCCCGCTGCTTGTCCTCTATCGATGAGATTGGTAATTGATGATTTAGTTTTCTATCGTCAAGCAGGTTTCCAACATGCAGGATATACAAAAGTTTGTCAGACACTCTCCCAATCTTTACATAAGATGGAAGAAATGGTAAAGAACTTGTTGGCTACGTTACACTTCACAGAACGTGTCGTGTTACCATCTTCTACTATCGCGGGGAATATACGAGCTTTACTGAAAGCGAGACAACAGGTTTACATTGACATGGTCTTGGTCTGGGCTATCCTTGAGGATGTTGTTGGTCATCGAGAGACTATCGTGGCAATGGTGCAAGCTATGCTATGGTCTCATTTCCCTGCTCTGTGTGAAGTGGTAATAGAGGAAGGAGAGAATGTTGGCACTGCTTGGGATAGAGAAATAGCACGTCCTTTCGAATATCCTCTTGCTAGGGAAGCAAGAAGTGAAAAGAGCCAATTGGAGCCTTCGAGTGACTTAAAAGTCGTACCTTTCGATGAATGGCTGGCCAAATTCACAACAACACCTGATAACTCATCGTCCCCATCAAATCCTAACCAACCAACCCAACCAATTCAATCAAAGCCACGGTTAGAGACTAGCGGAAATGAAACTTCTGGCCCCACTGACAATGACAATGGTAATGGCAATGGTAGTGGAGGGAAATGGGTTTATTCTCGAGTGCATGGCTACCGCATCTTTATGCCCGATGAGGATGAAGTCAACAGTTCTCTGGCCTACCAGAAGGTGCTCGGCATTATCAACGACCAGCACCCACTATTTGTATCAAAGGGACAGGCGAAGTCTTACTGGGAAAACACTGCCGAGGAGACCAAAGGTGTGGATGTCTCCTCTGTCACCACCACTACCACTACTTTATCCTCAGACCCTGCCATCTCATTGAGTCGGTATTATGAAGACTATCTTGGGTCATTGCTTCAATATCATCCTTTACGATCTCTTTCTGTAGAAGATGAGAAGGCATTAGAAAGACAACCTGAGCGATGTGTACTATTCCAAGATATCCACGATAAGATCTTTTATGAGCCATTACCACGAGATATGGATATCTATCAATCAGTTGTTATTCGCTTGTTACAAGTGTTGGGACTTCATTGGCCATTGGGTGATATATCACATTCTGTAATGAAACGCTTTCATGAAGATGTTGGATTGGCACGATTTGATGATGTTATGGTCCGCCCTATGCTAGCTCTGTGTCATGACTACTATATGTTGAGTGATAGCAGTGGTGGTGATCGTAAGAGGAGGAGCAGAAGGAGGAGGTTTGATAGTCTTCGTGCAATGGTCAGCCATGCTTTGGCATCGAGTGAGTGGATTGTTGATGTAGATCACCACCTCCTCGACCACCACTGCGCTATCCATGCTGCCAATAGTAATAGTGGTAACAGTAGCAGTAGTGTGGATAATGGGACAAGAGACAACAGGGGTAGTCAGCTGGACATGGTGTTGAGGATTGTTCTCGCCTTGCTTGGTTCGGATGAGTTGACGACCAAGTTTCGTTCTGATTTGCGCAGAGTGTACTTGCGACTAGTCGTGCTCACCTATCAAAGAGAATGTGGTAGCAGTGGCAGTGGCAGTGGCAGTGGCAGGCAGAGAGGGAGAGGCAGTGAGAAGTGGAAAAGTGTTCTACAACAAGCACGAGAATTAGTACAAAACACACTCCCGACTACCAATAATTCTTCTTCTTCTTCTTCCTCTAGCATGTGTTATCTACCCTATCAATCAGTATTAGGTGATCTCACATCCTGGGCAGAGTATCTGGTACTTCATCATGCTATAGAAGGTCATCAAGGTGTAGTAAAAATAGTAGAAAAGGTACTGTTAGCTATACAAAACACTCCTCCTTATCCACAGACTATGCGAATCTCTGGTGAACCAGCTTATACGCGACTCTTCCCTGGCTTGATACGATTCTATCATCGTGTTATCAGATTGTTATGGGTTGATCATAACCATGAGGTAGAATGTATTACTACCAATGATGAAGCTGGAGGAGGAGCAGAAGCAGAAGCAGGAGGAAATAGTACCATGTACCTCGTCTTACAGTCTACTTACCTTTTGATGCAGTTGGCATTTAGCGGAGCACTCTTCGTGTCCTCGGCAGTCCTACCCGTTGACTTTGGCCATAGAGGTGATTATTGTGATGGACTGGGAGGGTATCGATCGGGTAGTTTGCTGAGTCCTTCACTCATCTTCAATGGTCATCAATATACCTCACCAGAGAAGCAAGAACAGAAGTCTGCTGGAGATGGCAATGGTAGTGGTAGTGGTGGTAGTGGTAAGAAGAAGACCAAGAAAGCTGTGGATTTGACTCCTTTGTTGACCGCTTCAAATCTCATAAAGGCTACCCAGTGCTATGAGATGAAGATTGAGGTAGGATCATTGTATACGTGAGCATTACATTTAGTGGATTATTCGTTACCCTTTGTGTGTGTGTGTGTGTGTGTGTGTGTGTGTGTGTGTGTGTGTGTGTGTGTGTGTGTGTGTGTGTGTGTGTGTGTGTGCGTGTGTGTGTGTGTGTGTGTGTGTGTGTGTGTGTGTGTGTGTGTGTGTGTGTGTGTGTGTGTGTGTGTGTGTGTGTGCGTGTGTGTGTGCGTGTGTGTGCGTGTGTGTGTGCGTGTGTGTGCGTGTGTGTGTTCATATGATAGGATCTTATGAAGAAGTGGACAGACCAAATCAGCCAATCCGAACGGCTGGGAGTTGACAAGGAGAAAGCATCTGAGCAGCTATTGCATGGCGTGGAGGAAGTGGTTGACTTGGATTGTCTTCATGTAAGAAGTCACAATAACAACAATACCACATCATCTTTCTTGTCCTAATGATTGTTGTTATGTCATTAGGAGGTTTTCTATTTGGTCGACCTACTCGCTCAGCTGCGATTCTATTCCACCATGTTACTCTCTTACTCCAACAACAACAAGATTGCTACAAGTCATTCTGGGGTCAAGACTGTACAAGAAGTGACTGCAAACTACCTCGAAGCTTTGCGTTCAGGAGATGAAGTCTTTGCTACCGCCATAACACGAATGCGCCAGACTATCTTTGCTACTCACACTTCTCCATCCTCAGTCACTCTCCATACTAGTGATGGGAATGAGTTTGAGGAAGTCTTGAAATGGAGAGAAGAACGACAACAACGAGTACTACGTTCCTTCTTCCCTTTATCACTGGCTAGATCTTTCTCATCCTGTGGGGACGATAACCTGCTGGGAGAAATCTTTCGAAAAGGTGCGGAAGGTTTAACTCGTAGTGTGGCTGAAAGTCAGGCATTAGGTGAGATAGCCTTTAGATCTCCTCCAGGCCATGGCTACTTAGTCAACCTTGAGCACCTTTGGCTGGCTCGTTGTTCCTTCCAACAGACTAGTCAATTGATATTTTGTCAACTACACTCTGAGCACCAACAACAGTACCAACCACAGGTACAAGAGAAGGAGAAGGAAAAGGAGAAGGGATGGTCTATTGGTCGTGGGTTAGACAATCTCTTGCATCTTATTAACAAACCTCCAATCCAACAACTTCTTCTTACAACTATTCTACAAGGATTACATGACTTTCCTCTCAATCCTCATCTTCTCCTTCTATTCAACACTATCACTGTCTTCTACCAGAAACAACAAACACGTCGACTCTATTATAATCAAGCTATTCCTATCGAACGAAACTATTGGAATCAAAACTATCAAACTATGGAACATCTTCATGCTGTCTTAGCAGAAGCTTTCTCGTTATCAGATGGAGAGTTGATTGCACAAGAAGGTGATGGTTTGAATAGTCTCAGAGATTGCTCTGTTAGTCTTGTTGATGAGCAAGCAATAGAGGCAAGAGTGGAAATAGTAGACAATAATCAGATTCAACCAGATTGTCTCACTTTCCTACACAGTCTACATCTATCAACATGGTCTTGGAACACTTTGTCTTCTCTGTTAGCTTTCCTTGAGAAACGATTGACGATGTTCTCATCTGCAGCTACGGTGCCATTATTGTGGAGAATCTATTTACATCTTCTACTTGTCCAATATCGCAGACTCATCGCTACTGACACTACTACTACCACTTCAACTAGTCAAGCCTCTTCCACCAATACCATAGCTGTGAATAAGCTAAGGAAAGAGATTCAAAAGGTTTGTTATCGAGCATTACATCATTGTGGTGGATGTAAGATGCTTTACATGGATATCATGGGACCTGCTAGTGTAGTCTTCTCAGAGAAAGAGTTACAATCACTTGGAGATCTCATGGAGTCACAAGGTATCTATATGCGAAGTGTCTACTAGCAGTTCTCTCTTCAGCAATAATGAACTTTATTGGGTGACCATCATGTAATAAGTTTCTGCGTTAGCGTGGGTTGTTATGGCCTTAGCCATGTAGTGTTCCGTGTGTGTGTGGCGTGTTGGGTCTGTGGCTACTCCTCATCCACCATGTAATCAGAACAACAGTAACTGCCTTTTCTTTGAACCTCCTTGTTTTTCTTGATAGAATCTATTCAACAAAGTGATTTGATTGTGATTTCTGTGTATGCTGCACTGCTGCAGTCCCTCTTAGAGGGCCCAGATTATCGGACTACAGACACCGTACCAACTCTTCTCCCTTGAAGGATGGGTCCAGTGTTATGACTTCCTCATCCATATAGACTAATGTGTAGTGTTTCATGTGTTTGTGATGTGTTGGGCCTGTGGCTTAGCGTCCGCTCCTCACCCACCATGTAATCACCGTGGACAAAGAAGGCTTTAGTTAATAGAATCACACAATATAACAAATTAACTTAGATAACCTACATATGACCGACTAGCTATTCTAATGCAGCGGATAGTATCAATCATTCGTTAGATTTTATTCAAAGGCTTGAGAATAGTCTTGTTGCCATTCTTTCCCTTCACATTCTTAGTGGATGGCAAGTAGACCAAAGCGTTACTTCCAGTAATTGTTCCAAGTACAAGACTAGAACTAGGATGATTTGAAAGGGTCTTGTTTGTAGACGTATTGACAGTGGCAGTCATGGTAGGTAAAGGGGGAAGCATGGTAGGTCGAAGAGATGCTCCAGCACGAGGTTTTAACTTGTGGAAACTCTTCCCTTGCTGCTGCTGTTGTTGTCGTTGTTGTTGACCTTTTGATAGAATACGTTGACTGGAAGACAAGGAAGTGGCAGTAGTAAAGTCTAACAAAGTATGATGCAATTGTTGGGGACCTTGCCCTGCTACTTGTTGTTGTTGGTAGAAAGGTAATTGACTGGCAGGTAATGCTGACATAGAATATGCTTTTCGTAATTCTTGTTCAGCTTCTCGTTCCCATTCTTCTTCTTCTACTTCATCATCATAATCAAGATATAACTCATGTGGTTCTTTCAATAAGGTACTATTGTACATGATATCAATGGGAGAGTTGTCTGGTTGGTGTATGGATGGTGTGTGTAATGTCTGATCCATACTGCTACTACTAACACAAGCTAATCGTGGTCGAACTACTTCTTCTTTCATTTCTGCCTCTTCCTCAGTATAACGACCATCTTCAGGTATAGGTGTTGAGAACGAGTCTGATATAGCACGAGAACTCATACGATCAATTACAGCTTGGATAGCTTCATCTGAACTCAATGATAACAGCCCTTGTTGTTGTTGCTGTTCTTGTAGCTGGGATGGACTAGTCTTGTTGTTATTGTTGTAACGACTATGAATAGGTAAAGCAGAGGCTTCTATTGCAACATCTTGTGGTTGTTCCTTGCTGTTACCAGTAGTGGTTGTAGTTGTTGTGGTATTAACAGGTTGATCCAATTTCAATAAGTTAGGATTGAGAATAGAGGAAGAAGTGAACAGAATAGATCGATGAGGTGTTGATATCATCATTTGCTGTTGCTGTTGTTGTGGAAGGACTGCTGCTGTAGCGGATAGAGTTAATGGAGGCAAAGGATGATCTGTTGTTGCCTCATCTGATACATTAGAAGATGACCCTGTGTGAAGCAGATAGCCTCCATCATTAGCAATATCACGTACAATCTGTGACATAGTAGTAACAGCTGCTCCTGCTGCTGGTAGTAGTAAGTCATCACCCATATGACCATATCGACTATTCTGAACATTATGTTTCTTGTTCTTGTTCTTGTTCTTCTTGTCTTTGGTATTATCTACCACCAGACTTGTACTATGACTAGTATGACCACGTAAACTTTCCTTTTCTTCATTCTCTGACCATACAGTTGGATGATGTTGTTGATGTTGTTTATGTTCATGTTGATGATCTGATGACATCATCATCATCATGGGATGATGATTCATTCCTTGTATTACCATACTATGAATATCTTTGGCTTTATCTTCTGCTAGAGAAGTCAGTGGTATGACAGGTTTTAATGGAGAGACATCATCTTCTCCATTGTTTGTCTCTTCTTCTCTTCTACCACCATTACCATGACCAGCATGGCTACTAGCCGTTACTGGTATAGTAGATTTGACATTAATCCAAAAATCAGCTACACCTTCTTTAACATGATGTCTAACAACTTCTTCTTGTTGCTGTTGTTGTTGTTTGTCTTCGATGAGATCAAGATCAGTATAATATTCATCATCATCATTATAAGATCCACCATCTCCAATATCAATATTATATTCTCTTAATAATGAATCATGACTAAGTACACCTGTACTAACTGTATTTTGTGATTTACTAGTATCTTGTCTATTTAATAACATCTTATTATTATGATGATGATGATCACGACTTGGTGGACGTACTCGTACAATGACATCTCCTTTAAAATCTTTGATAGTTAATGAATAATCTGGTGAACTAGGAGATGGAACTATTTGCGTATAGAAGTTACTACGATTATCTTCAGCTGATCGTAATGCTTGGAATTGTTTTTCACGTGTTCGTAGTTTACCACGTGTTTGTGGTGGAGAAGAAGCAGCAGATAATGAATCTTCTCTACTGGCAACAAATCGTTGTAGTTCTTGTGTTAATGCTTGTAGATCCTCTTCATCAAGTTGTGGTCCCTATATACACATATATTTATACACACACACACACACACACACATAGTATAGACACAGACACACCACAACGTTAATACATCTAGCTATTAGAGTCGTAGATAGGGGGGGAAGACTTACCTTAGACAAGACATCTTCCATAGGATATTCACAAACATCATCCCAAGTCAATGACTTTCTAGGTAATGGACTAACCACAGGGATAGGTTTGTCTAACACAGGTAGAAGACTATCATCATTATCATCAAAGATCATTGTTCTTCTTGATTTCTTCTCTTGACTAGTAGCTGGGGTATTAACAGGTGTTTTATTCTTATTACTACTATTATGACCACTTCTCTTGCTAGGTGTAGATGGTGATTGACTACCTCGACTACTAGAAGCAGATCGTTTACTAGGTGACAATCGATTCAATGAAGTGGGTTTAGCAGATGATGGATCACTCTTGCTACTACCACCACCACTACCACCACCATCAGCACTATTATCATCTCGTCTACGCTTTGATGATGCACTGCTTTTCCGTGATGAAGGAAGAATGACAGGATCAAAACCAGGTGCACGTTGTCGAAAATTAGAAGGGAAGAAGGTAATACGTGCTCCAAATTGATCAGCAGGAAGGAATTCTTCTTCTGCACGAGGTAGTCGAGATGATTGTTCTAATTCTCGTACCACTTCCATGAGAGTCGTTGGGACACTGGCAGCTGGTGGCTCATAGTTTGACGTCTGGTGGTGGTGGCGAGGTAAACCAAGATCATTCATTATATGACGTCTATTGACACAACACAAAACATTCATAAGAACATGTTGTCAGGCTTAGGGAGACGAGATGATATGATATGATGGGGGTAACGTACTCATTTTCATTTTTATAATCATCCGGAATGATAAAATGATCATCAATCATATCCAAAGAAAGTGCATTATGTCCAGGAGAAGTAGATTGATGATGTAATCGAGATGAATATGGTGGAGGTGTAGAAGGTTGTATAATAGGTGTAATAAAACCTTTACCAGCAATCTGTAAAGCAGATTTTGGTTTGTTTAAGAATAATCCATGTTGACTAGAGAATGTCTTAGGAGGTGAAGAAGGTCGTAAATCCCATCCGCCATGACCACGAGGATCACGTATTGCTTTATATTCTGGTTCAGGTGCTGTAAAATCTTTACTAACACTTGCTAAGAATTGTTGTTGTGCTATTTGACCTTGTAGACTTGAGATTGAAGAGATAGATCCTCGACGAGATGGTGATTTGTTACCGACTTGAGTCAGTGGTTGTGACTGTGACTGTGACTGTGTCTGTTGCTGTAGTTGTGCTAGTGTTAGAGGTAGAGTACCCTGTGCTGCTACTTGTCCTCCCATACTACCACTACGACTACTACCACCAGCACCAGCACCAGTACCAGCACCAGCAACAATGGTAGCATTACCTCGTTGCAAAGCTTCCACTACTAGACTAGCTTCATTGATAAGATTACCAACACTATCTCTTGATTCATAGGAAGATGATGGTGAGATAGGATCAGCTTTGATAGCCATGGGAATGACAATAGGTTCAGTAATAGATCGAGTCGATCCTCTACGTGATGATGAAATGTCATCATTGTTGTTGGCGTTGGCGATAGGTTGTTGTTGATTGACCTTCTCTACAACAAGAGGACGAGAGGAATGCATAGGTTGGACGGCTATGACACCATTCCCTCCTCCTTCTTCCTTCTTCTCCTCTACTTGATCATCATCTTCTTCATTCTCTTGTAGATGTAAAGACTGTTCTTCTTCTTGTAATGATTGTAAATCAGATCCAAGTCGATTGATTACCATCTTATTATTATTATTACTATTAGGTGGTAAAGGAGATAATCGATCATGTTCTGGTGTTGTAGGATACATTAATGGTGATGTTAGATTTGTTCGATCCATACTAACTGATTTACTATCACCACGTGATAAGAAATGTGGAACACTTGGACTAATACCTTCTTGATCACTACTACCAGCTTCTTCTTTCTCATCAGCTAGATCTGATGATGATACCGTCTCTGTTGTTTCCATTTTAGCACTTTTGGATGATAATTTCTTATTGGAATTGGTACTTTTCATCATAAAACTGGATGCCCGTAATGCTACACCACTACTTTTTAATAATTGAGAAGCTTCACGTTTTAATTGTAAACTTGGTCCTTCTACTGCCGTTGTATCATTTGTTTCATTTTTAGCTGCCATCTCTGTTAACATTTTTGTTGCTTTTAATAGTTCTGTTCCAGATGATACAGCATAAGTTGATTGTTTAGCTTTCATTCTTCGTTTATTAGCTAAAGTATTATCACCACTTAATCTTGTAATAGGTTTTTCAAATGAATCTGTTCGTTTTGTTGGACTATCATTACTTTTGAAAGGTGAATTACTATTAGTATTGTCAGGATCTTCATTGGAATCAATAGAGACATCTGATTTGGTTCGTTTAAAAGATGCCATTCTTTGTGATGTCGTCCCCATAGGACTAGCTTTAGGAGATTCTGTCTTCGATGGTGGTGGTGGTATGATAACTGCACGCTTTTTATTACTATCTGTTGATAATGCTGACTTGACTGATTGAGTATCACCATCTCCAGCTGATAATGCTGAGATTTGAGATTTCATATCCTCCCCACCACCAGTACCATCTACTCCTACTGCACTATTACCACCACTTTTCTTATCTAGACTTGTCATGGATGGTGTATGTAAAGAAGATGTTTCAGATAAATCATCATCTAGAAATTCATCACTAAATTCCAAACTACCAATAGAATTTTCTACTTCACGTAGAATTAATCTTCTTCCTGTACGTGATTCATAAGAAAAGGAACGACTATCTGATTCAGGTAGAACTTCTGCATTCTTTGTTCGACTTAGATAACCTTGTTTAATACGGAAATATTCTGTTTGACCTGTTATCGCAAATTCATCAGCTCGAACTTCAGCTTCTACTTTACTAGTTGTCATAGTAGCACCTGTAGAACCTGATGCAAGAGATGCATTCTCTTCTCCACCACCTGATACCTCAGACATCTTACGATGTAGTAAATGTAACTCTCTTAAGGAGACAGATAACTTAGTTGCTGTTCGTAGTTTATAGGTTGAACCATGAAACCAAACTACCTTTTCTAATGTTTGAAATGGTATATAAAGACGTCGTTCAAATTCAGAATGCCGTGGTTTATGTTCTGGTTCAAGACGAGGACTTGGTTCATAGTTAAATTCATCATCTAATGGATCAGGTCCTTCTTTAGGAATAATACGAATATTCTGTAAAGATGTAATATCTTGTCCAGATGTTTCCATTTCTTTTGCTATAAGTGCACGTATCTTTTCTGCTTTATCACGCCAATGTGATTTTCCTATTGCATCCCACATTTTTTGTGTACGATTTCTTTCAATGATCGACTAGATCATTCAATACACACACACACACACACACACACACACACACACACACACACACACACACACACACACACACACACACACACACACACACACACACGCACACATACACACACACACGCACACATACACACATACACATACACACACACACACACATACACAAACATACATACACACACACACACACACACACACACACACACACACACACACAATATCAATAACGCACATTATGATCGTATAAGCTAGATAAAAGGGAGGATATAACTTACCGAAGCAGTATCTTCATCAGTGATAACTAAAGGTGGTGGTGAAGCAGGTTTATTAGCTTTATTCCCTTTATTAGATTTATTGTTATTATTGACCTTTTCTTGACGTGGAAAAGATTGCCAATATTCTTGAAAGATACGAATACGTAAATCTTGATCTGCCATATCTTGTGCTTGTTTTTCAGCTAATAGTTCTAATTCTCGTTCACGTTTGGCAATTTCTTCGGGACTATTATAATGCATCCATGCAATTTCTTCGTCAATTGTACGAGGAGGTCGTTCCTTCTGATTTGATGCTTCTAATGCTGCTGCGGCTGCTTGCTTTTCTTTAAGAATCATACTGGCACGCTTCATATCCCGACTAATACCAGCACTACTACTACCGCCTTCATCTTTACGATCAGAACTCTCTTGACCTGTTTCTTCTTCCATTAACTCTTCAAGTTGTTCATCTCCTTCTTCATCAGCTGCAGAGTTATCACCATCATCACCTTCTTCTTTTGCCATGGGGATATCACTTAAACTAAAAGTGGAATGTAAACTAGATGTTGATGCTTTCTTACTACTCTTTGTTGTCATTCTACAAGTACTGTTTTGACTCTTCATAGACTTCTTACGACTACCTGATGGTGACAGTTGATGATGATCATCACTACTACTACCTCCAACACCTCCTTGTTTTAATTCTTGTTCATCTTTCTCATCTCTTGATGATGAAATTTCACGATGAAATAATAATTCTTGAAATCTTTTTTCTTCTGCTTCTTTAATTAATTGTGTTCCTTTATCAATAATAACCTTTTGAAAATAATATTGTAATATCTTTAAATAATGGAAATAATTTAACCGTTGACCTAATAATTCATCTTTCTTATCATCTGTTTTATCTAAAGAGGATAATGAACGAAGAAGTAATTGTTGAACATCAACCATCATATTAAATCTTTCTAATGCCATTTTTTCTAATAATCGATCAGAATAGAGACATGTTGCAAGATGATCTTTGGCATCCTTTTCAACTTTCTTTTTCTTATTTTCTAATTCAAGGGATATTTTCTTTATTTCCAATAATTCATTCTTCTTTTCTTCAATTAATTTTAATGCAGCAAGATGACTATGATCTTCTTGCTGTTTCCCTTTCCCTCTACCTCGTGGTGTAGGTTGAGTTGGTGTAGATGTAGGTTTAGGTGATGATGAGGATTGTTGTTGTTGTGGCTGCTGTTGTTGTTGTAATTGTTCATCTTCTTCTTTGGGTGGGAAAAGTTCAAAAATGCTCTCCAAATTATTCACGGCAAGATAAATTTCAGATAATTTCAATTTTTCAGATAAATCTTGAATTTTCTTTTTATTTTGATTAAGATTTCGATCAACTTTAGTAATCATAGCATATTTATCTTGCTTTTCTTCTTGATCTGTAACTCTCTTCGAAGATTGTTTAGTTGCAATTTGAAGAATTTCTTTTCTTGCCATTTTCAAATATTTCTCATAATTAGATATATCATTATTTAAAATTGTATTTCGATTTTTCTCTAAACGAATATCTTTCTTCATATTATAAACAATACCTTCTATCATCGCTAATTCTTTAATCATACGATCTTTAATAATAGCATAATTCCAATAATTTGAACATGCTGTTGACCATAATGGTAGTTTACGATAAAGAGGATCATTAATAGCTTTATCTAAGAAATAGAATCCTATTCCTTTATACTTATCTTTCATCTCATGATATTCACGACTTCTCCATTGACCTATTGCTAACGCATGAAATAATCTTTTCAAACATGATTTCAATTCTTTGAAAATACGTTGTCCATGACGTTGACGATTACTTTCTTCTCTTAATTGAACAAAAGGAGACCATGTTTCACCATACACAGGATATTGACGATCAGATATTCTTCTTTGAAATGCTTCTTCATCTAATGTTTCATTTTCTTCAATAAGATTAGATTGATCATATAGATCTTCAATTAAAAAGAGATGTTGACTATCAAACTCTGCTTCATGTAATTCAATGTCATCTATTTCATTAGTAGTCATGGTATTATCTGATCCTGCTGTATCATAAGCATTATCATCATCATCTTCATCATCACTGTCAATATCATTCAGACCACCACTTTTCCTTCCTGCTGGTGTGGTTGGTCTGCTTGTTGGACTACTACCACTACCACTACTACCTTTCTTGTTCTTCTTATTCTTCCTTTGCTTCCTTTTCTTCTTCTTTAACATTTCTTTCTTACGTTCTTTACGTTTCTTTAAGATTGCTTTATCTGATAATTTCTTTGCTTTTAATGCTTCTTTTTCTTGTTGAATTCGTTGTGCTTCTAGTTGAGCAGATGTCATACATTCTTGACGTAATGCTAAGAAATCCTTTCTAGCTCTTGCTAAGAATCCATTGACAAGTAATCGTTGATCACGTTCTAATAAAGGTGTTCGTAATGCTTTCGCTTCATTAGCTAATCGACCTGTTAGAAGTGTGTATTCTCGTAAGACATGATAGATACTACGTTTAGCTTTAATACTATCTTGTGTAATAACAAAGATACTATTACGTAGAGGATTACGTACTAATTCAGGTAAGACAGATTTCATTCTCATATTAATATCCCATGGAATAGATTCTCCTAGTAAATTAGTTATTGAAAATCGCATTGAAATTAATTTTTCAACACGATTACGTTTAATAATTTCACCAACTTCTTCATCCATTGTACGATTTGCTTGTAATTGTTTACATGTTTTAGCTAATTCTTCTGTTTTACGATCTAATAGATATAATGCTAATGTACGCCATAGATAATAACTTTTAAATTGACCACCCATCATTTCCATCGTTAACATATTTTGTGTTACAGCAGATATTTCACGTGTTGTTAAATCACATTTCTCCCATCTTAAAATATGATTCCCTGTAAAGAAAGCACTAACAGGATGATGACATTCAGCTACTATTTCTTTACGATCTGATGCTATAATACGATTAGCAATATATGGTAAACTACCTAATAGTAATACTACGAAAATAGGTAAATAATGATCACCAATATGACGACTTGCTTGTCTGATAAACTTCTCTTCTACAATAGCACCTGATGATAAACAATTAATCGTAGCAGTTAGATTCACTTGATCAACAGCATCTTGTAATTTACGTTGTATGTCAGGTTTCCAACATTCTTCAATATAACGTGCACGATAAATATGAGAATTACCTACAACTTTAGGTGGATTCAAAATCATAGCTGAAAAACTACGACCATTGGTTAATGTAGTAGGATTCATCATAGGGTTAGTAGCCGTTAGTAGTGAAGGGTTAGGCTGAAATGATGATGTTGATATTTTATCTATAGCAAGATAATAGACATCTTCTACACGTTTATTAGAAAGTTCTGGTAATTTCTTATAGACAATAGCCAATGCTAAACCAAATAGAAATAATTGATAAGATGTTGGAATGGTCTCTAATTGACCTGATAGACTATTTTGTAATAATTCTTGTGCTATCATACCAAATCCTCTCATCATTTTGGAATAATCTTTCTTTCTTTTTTCTTTCTTTTGTTTTGGTGGTGTAATAATTTCACCTTTACTATTAACACGTAATGATGTTAATGACATGTCATCACTAACATTTTGTTGGTTTTGTTGTTGTTCGATTAATTCATTTTCTTGTTTTTCTTGTGATTCTACACTACTAATCTCATCCATACTATCAGCTATTGATGGTGATGATCGACCTGATAGAAAACTATTTTGTTCACTTAAGAAAGATTCCATTTGTGATGATGCACGATTAGCTGCCTTCACTCTTACCGCAGTGACAGTAACTTCTCTCCAAGCATGTAAAATCTCACGAGCTCGAAATTGATGATAAGCATAATTATATTGCCATTGAAAGACTTTCCATGCTTTTCGACGTTGATAAAATGTAACTAATCTTCTCCAATAATCAATCATTAAAACATGTTCATTTTTATTCATTAATGCATAAGCACAAATCATCACTTTACGATCATAGAAATTACGTCGTAATTCTTTAATTTTCTCTGTTCTTGCACCTACAACAGTTAAACAGATAGAGATCATAGCATCAAATGATTTACGTTGACGTTTAATTCGTAACCATTCAATTGCTAAACCATTGAAATTTCGTAATTTCCGATGTTTTGGTGCCCAAGTTTTCCAAATATAGAATAACTTATTACGATAACGACATAATTCACCTCTTTCTCGTATTAATTGTTGCCATGCCATATAAACTTTTGTAATAAGAACATTATGATAATGACTTATAGCCACAGCTAATGGTGTAACAGGTTTTGAACGATCAACGGTCATTAGATACATCCATTTCACAAAAGCACGCTTTTGTGTTAGATAATGACCATTCTCTAATGTGCGTTTCTTCTTTATTCTGGAAACAGTTAAATCTTTAAATAACTTTGTCCATTGTGGTAAATGTGGATTTGAATATCGTGGATCTGGTTCGCCTTTACGAAAGGCACGCTATGAAAAATCATAAAATCGTGGTTTAAAAGTCAGACCATTAGCACATAATACAAACCAAACAATGCATAATCTGTCATAATAGTGCATACCTTAACACCAGTATAGCGATGCCACATATGAAAGCATACTAAAGTAGATTCTTTGACCCATAATGGACCACGAGTTCTTCTCATCATACGAGCTAAGATTTGTGATGCTTTATATCGTGTATTCTTCAGTTCACGCGTTTCCATTCTCCATCCTGTCATTAACTTTTGTAACATCATTCGACGAATCTTTAGCATATCAGATTGTGCTACCGCTTGACTCCATTCGCCAGGCTGATTTCATTCAATATAGAATTAGTTAGAGCATAGTAACAGCTAGATTAGAAGTAGACTTACATTAAAGAATGCCATACAGGCTTGAGGACTGAGTCGCATTCGTTTTATACAATTCTTGAAGAACTCCATAACTAACTTCTTTAATCGTTTCTCATCTTGTACTTCATCTTTCCAGGCTTCGAAAAACTTCCCTAAGACTTGATGCTACCACACACAGACACACAGACACACAAGATAGAGAGGTATCGATCATCAATGGCACCACACTCAATCATACACAACAGCAAACACTTACCATGTGCATTCGCTCTGATTTCCAAAAGATACACCAACTGCGATAATACTTTCTCTTAATACCCAAACGATCAGCCAGCCAAGCACGATACTTCTTACGAACACGAATCATACGCCACCATGATTGTAGACGAATTACACTTGCTATTATCACACACACAAATAATTGATAAATGCACTCATTCATTCCTATTTCTAATGATTTTCACTTACCAACAGCATCTAAAAATCCTCTTACACGAGCAACAGCAATTTCTTGTTTTGCTATCTCTGTATCAAGTTGTTGTTGGATTCGTATTTGATTCCATAGTTTGAGTTGTTTGACATCCAAACCAAAGGTCTCCTTCTTCTTCTTCTTCTTGGAAAAAGAAGTGCTCTCTTTAGGCTTATCTGCCATTTATCTTGATGATACAGGTAATTCACAAAATAGTTATGATGAGTATTGTTTGTCTACTATAGCAAGTCAATCTCCCAATTCAATTCAATTCTTGTTTTGACATTTTGACTAAAACGAAACCACGCCCACAACCAAGCCTGAAAAGTCCATTAATCAGGTTTCGAAGTCTCAATATCGGGGTTTTCAGCATTTTACAGTTACAACAATGAACGAGAATGAACGAAAGTCATGCTTTCGTAAAGTTTGTTGGAGGTCTTCAAAAGGTCTGAACCATATTCTTCCTTGAAGCATTAAGAGTTGCATGAAGTAGTTATAGTAATATATTTAGTGAGGATTTAATAGGTCAACCGAATGTAGTGCATTGTGTGATTCTTTGGCAATCGCTGTAGCAGCCCTGGGAGCAAAATGCACGAGGGTCGAGTCTTTGGTAAGAGATTTAATCGAACAATATGACAGATAGAAAATATGCTATTTTGATTTTTGATTTATTATGATTTGATTTATTTATTATCCACAATTATTTACAATATTCACTTTTCACAGCATACATAATTATCCAGCTTGGATGATGATACACGAGTCAGCCATCTAGATAAGATGCAAACAAGTCCCAACCACACGACAACAAGAGTGAGATGTGATACAGTCCAAGATAAGTCAGGTCTCTCAAAAGATAAATTCCCACAATGAGAGGTGGAAGAATCATCCACTATTAACATCTTCGGTGTACTGCTGCCTCCTTCATAGAGGTGCTTGAGCATTTCCCTTCCAAACAACAGTTTATCGTGTTGGACTGTTGTTAGTGTCGTGCTGGTTGGTAGCGCTAATCTGCTAACAGTCATTTCTGCACTTGATTTTGGTTTAAAGAACTCCATGATATTCATCTTGGAGACAGGTAGTATTGTCCCAGGGGTTTGAATAATGACTGGTGTTGACATAAGAAAGTTACGACGAAAACTTCTCATTAAATCAGCAAATGTCATAGAAGACAGACCCCATCTTAGATGACCAGGTTTTGAGAAGAAGAAATCATACAGAGAATAGGTGAATCGATCAACAGTAGAGATACCCAAATCTTCATTTAGTCTCCAAGCATAAGAATTCTCACCTTCTAGAGAACTTCCAATAAAAGTCACATTAGGTGTAATGAGATGATTAGCCATAGTACCTGCTTGACAAGTATCCATCATAATAACTAAATGTTGGAATTTCTCTTCTTGTTTCATTTCTTCTATTAACATAGCCAAGTCAAATGAATCTAATTCTTCCATATCATGGAATTTAAAGAATTCATTTCCACCATGTCCCGCAAGATAGAAGAAGATGTTGGATTTATGGTTACTCTCTAAGACAGGTGAGAAGGATCTCATCACAGCTTCTCTCCTATTGGACCTAGATGAGACAACATCTTGTCTGGATTTGTCAGCAGCAGTGGTAGTTGCAGAGGGAGTGCTCCTCATGTCAGTACCAGTGGCAGTGGTAGAAGCGTCGACAGCAGTGGCAGAGGGAGTGCTAGTGTTAGTGGTAGTGGTAGCGGAAGTGGTCCTCCCAGCAGTGGGACGGGGAGAGAGAAGGATATGACGTAACAACTCAATTGTCACTTCTTCACCTCGATAATCTATCTCTACATCTTCTTCTTCAGGTAGTAGGTTAATAGCACCAGATTGAGTCAGTGTACTAGCTTCAAGATGAACTTCTCCTCTGGCAGTATTTCGAGCATTATTCAAAACATCTGTTCCATCAAGAAAGAGAATGTGATCATCAGATACTCCTAAAGCTTTAGCTATACGATATACAATAAATCCATTAGTAGAATGACGATAATTAAACCAATAACGAGAGGTTGATAAAATTATCACCCATGTATTATCATCCATATCAAATAAATCATCAAAAATGATGACTTGTCATCCCGGATCTCTTTAAGTTAACAGTATCGCACGCAACACAACAATAACAAGCAAAACCACCACCGTTTCGCGAAACAATCATCTTGCTTGGTCACACAAATTGGTGAATTTATTCTCTATCTCACCTATATTGTGGTGAGTTTTATATTTTTTCCGTTGATTTTCTAATATATCGTAAGTGATTTCCTCCCTTATGATTGTCTTGTTGCCTTGTACGGACTCTTCCAACAGTCTCTCGTCCTCCGCTCAAACTTCCAAACTCGAGTTATATGCAGCGGATCATGTCAGTCAGTATGTTGATGTTCAAAGCTTTCTCTATCTTTGCTTTGAACTATTTCCTTGCTGTGGAAGATTTATCCCGCCGATAGAACATCTTGGCCGTCCCCCACGAATATTCAATACAGCAGCCCGCGAGTTCTGGATGACATTTCGGCGAAATTAGCAACAGATGACCCCTGCTGTTGACGAGTTCTTCTAATGCCGTCATTTCTGTCGAAAAGTCCGTGCATCTATCAAGAGCGGCGCGTGCATCGAGATACGGGCCCAGCAAAGCCTTG
>VKHL01000159.1:0-63427 GCA_015146655.1 Ochromonas danica
CAAACAATCATGTACCACAGACAGTTCATAGACTACGGGGTCGTGGCCGGAAGTACCGCTGATCAGCTTCTCTTTATCTTTTGCCTCGTCATTGTTTTGATCATTAACAAGACACAGTACCCCGATCAGCATCGAGTATTCGTTTTAACAAGATCGCGAGGTCCAGGACGACGCACGCGCATCGTAGAAGCATTTCCGGGCACTCAAGGTCGACGGCGATGGCGTAGGCAACGTTATTAATGGTGAGGTCCTGGCTGAAGATGGATTGTTGGCGTCACTGCTCTTCACACACTCGAGAACTTCATCGGGATTATTTGCAGTGGGGCTTTATGCCAACGTAGAGGTGCACAACCTGCAAGACAGTTCCTGCAGAATCTCTTCATCAATTACTTTCACATCTTTATTGTCTTATATCCAACACTTAGGTTGTGCTTGGCTTTCAGACCCAGCAACCGAGTGTTTAAGGAAAGTCAACAGACGGCAGCTCATCGAATATGGTTAACGAGCCACTCTTCGCCTGACTTTTGTTGCAGTACGCTCAAAGTCAGACAGCGTCATTTCCCATCTCTGCTTCCATCTTGCTTGTTAACTAAGCCATCCATCCATCCAATTTGTGTCGCTTTCTTCATTTCATTTCCTCTATCAACCCAGAAGATAATGCAGCAAGCTCACTGTTCGAGGACTTCTGAGTCATCCACCCATCCATCCATCCATCCATCCATCCATCCATCCATCCATCCATCCATCCATCCATCCATCCATTCCCCTCCAGAATCACAAATGCACACCACATACTGGGTTAAGTTCACAACCACGCAGGCACGACAGTTCTCGTTTGGTGCTGCGGAGACCTTACTTTTTTTCTCAGAAAAACGCTGTTTTTTCTTTGCACTATAAATTCATGATTAATTGTCTTTATTCAATAAACTTTACACCATTCGATAGCAAATTGTCTCAGCTATCTATTGATCTATCCCGTGTCTATATTGAACGAGAAATGAAAGAGAAACGCTAAAAACAACGGACCCGCGCGCTTTTTTTGGCTGACAGCAGCACGCAAGCATGTGTAGTCATGAGTACGCAAGCATGTGTAGTCATGAGTACGCAAGCATGTGTAGTCATGAGTACGCAAGCAAAAAAAACAGCCCGCCCGCGGTCTTGGGTCTTGGCCACAGCAAACCTGGGAAAAACAACACATTTCCATTTGATTGCTTGAAAATGAATCTTAATAATGTTAGAAATGTGCTGAGCAGCGAAGCTAATCTGGATGCTGTGGAGCACGCTTTCAGAAGAAAGTTTTTGGAGAAAGTGAGTAAAGAATCTATTATTCAGACAGTTGCGGCGGGTATCAAAACTGAAGTGAATTATGCTGTTCAAAGAATTGCAGTTGGTGATAATTGGACCGGATTTGGTGGATTGCGTGCATCATATTTCCAAAATCTCGCTGCTGATTCCTTGCTTCTTGCCCAACATTATTTCTTCAACTTTTCTTTTCCTGTTGATCATGATGAAGCAACGCTTTCGATTTCGCTTCTGGATACGTTGCTTTTTCTATACACTACCACAAACACAAATGAGGGAAGTGCAGAATTCTCTGCTGCGTTGGCTTAAAATGTACAAGGTATAGTTTTGTCCAATGCTTTGCTAAAATTGTATGTTGTGATTGTTGTAATATTAACCAACGAACATACAGCACTTTGCTATTGATTTCATGTCGCTCAAAAGCACTCAAAGACACCATCGCTCAAAAACATTGTGTTCTTGGTTTTCACGAGGCTCACAGAATTGTTCATGAGATGGATAGATGCTAAGATGGTTTGGAGAGAGGGTTTGCGTGTTATTCTGAGAGGGATCGGTTTTTGGTTTACAATCGAATACACGAGGATTGCATAAAACAAACTGCTTCATCTGCCACTCCAACTCTCATCTAGCTCTCCCTCTTTTCCCTCATCCCTGTTCACAATGTCCTGTTTCTTCGATGTTCAACTACTACTCTCGTTCATAACAGCGACAATAGCATCCCGGAATGCGAAAGCTCAGATGTACGCCACAAGAGATCCCCTCCCCACAGAGAAGGTAAAACTTGCGCAAATCGGGTAAAAGGTGGCCAGCTTGGCGTCAACTTGTCAATGGGAAGGTGAAGGGCGAGGGGTGAAAGTTGAAGTCTGCACAGCTCCCTCGCCCTCCTGGCCATTGCCTCTGTTGGTGTGCCAACCAAGCGAATCAATCAACCAACAGCCAAGAACAAGACGAATCTTCCATTCTGTTCACCTTTAGTCCTTGCCTCTGAATCATAGTCTCTTAGAAAGAAAACGATTAATCAATATAGAGAAGATGGAGTTACCCTTTGCTGAACCTTACAAAATCAAGATGGTTGAACCTATTCAACGTTCTACACGTTCTCAACGTGAAGAATGGATCAAAGAAGCACATTACAACCTTTTCAACTTAAAGAGTAACCAAGTCTATATTGACTTATTAACAGATTCTGGTACTGGTGCCATGAGCAATCGCCAGTGGGCAGCCATGATGATGGGCGATGAGAGCTATGCGGGTGCTTCCTCCTATTACAACATGGAAGCTGCTATCCAGAAGATCTTAGGCTTTCCTTTCTTTTTACCTTGTCATCAAGGACGTGGTGCTGAAAATGTTCTCTTCTCTGCCTTGGTTCAAGAAGGAGATTACATTCCTGGCAATTCCCATTTTGACACAACAAAGGGACATATCGAGTTTCGCAAAGCCCATGCCGTGGATCTAACCATTGATGAAGCATCCAATACACAACTTGAATTGCCTTTTAAAGGAAATATTGATATTGCAAAGTTGGAGTCTTTCTTGGCGAGTCACCAGGAGTCAGGCAAGAGGATTCCTTTCATCTGTCTCACACTGACCAACAACACGGCGGGTGGTCAGCCTGTCTCCATGGCCAATATCCAAGCTACCTATAAGCTAGCACAACAGTATGGTATTCCTTTACTTTTTGATTCTGCACGCTTCGCTGAGAATGCATACTTCATCAAGACCCGTGAGGCTGGATATGGAAGCAAGACCATCAAGGAAATTGTCCTTGAGATGTTCTCTCATGCCACTTTCATGACCATGAGCTCTAAGAAGGATGCGTTGGTAAACATTGGAGGCTTTATTGGCTTCAAGAGACAGGAAGATTACCAAAAGGCGACTGTCTTCAATATCATGTTTGAAGGCTTTGTCACGTATGGTGGTCTTAGCGGACGAGATATGGATGCACTCGCCGTGGGATTAGACGAAAACACTGAGTTTGATGTCTTAGACAGTCGAATCCGCCAAGTAGCCTATTTGGCGAAGAAGTTGGATGAGTATGGTGTTCCTTATCAACGCCCCGCTGGAGGCCATGCCATCTTCATCGACGCGTTGCGTATGTTACCCAATGTCCCTCGTGACCAATTCCCAGCTCAAACTCTTGGAATAGAGCTTTATCTGGAGGCTGGAGTGCGTGGAGTAGAGATTGGGGCTATCTTGGCAGATCGTGACCCGGAGACTCGAGAGAATCGCTTCCCTGCTCTCGAGAGTTTGCGTCTTGCCATTCCTCGCCGAACTTATACCAACAGCCATATCGATGTCATTGCAGTGGCATTGAAGAACGTCCTCGATAGAAGAGAAAAGATTACGAAAGGTTTCGTGATTACCTATGAAGCACCCATTCTTCGTCATTTCACCGTTCATCTGGAGCGTGCCTAAGCCTTCCACTACTGCGACAGCGACAGACTGATCTCTCATGTATATTTGCTTTGTGGTGATTGCTGCCTCATTGAGAGCTTGTTGTGGTGTGTATCAAGTATCGTGTTGCCTTACGCTTGCCCTTGCAGTTTTCTTTGAGAGCGTGTACGCGTGACATGGAAACAGAAATCCAATGTTACAATTCCTTGTAAAACAATATTGTCGGCCTTAATTATTGCTACTAACGAATTGCCTTTGCCACTCATTTGATGCTTTTTAATAGTTGCTTTGTTGCCAAGGTTATCATTATCATCATCATCAAATCTAAAGAAGAAACATACAGCCTCTCTTACTATACTATATAGTCTCTCTGTTGTTCATTGTACAATGCATAATGCAGCGATCTTAGATATCAACGAAAGCTTGACGACGGCTTTCTAATGCATCCAAAACTACAACAATGCAACAATCAATCAACTAACATTTGTCTTTGAGACTTGCCCACAGCAAAACACTAACAAACACATACAACAAATATACAAAGATACCTCATCTCAACCCAGCGTGTCGAGAAAAGGATGGGATGGACTATTGATGTATTGATGGCTTGAGATTGAGAGAGAAGTTGTCAATCAGCAAAGCAATGAACCTCTTCAAGTAATAACCGCTCGATCACCGAAGGCTCAAGACCAGGGAGTGCTTTTTCCAATAGACGAAGTTGGCGCAAGAGAGTGAGCGCCTTTGCTTCATCCACCGCAGCCTTATACGTCTCGAGCTGACTCTATGAAGGTAAAGAAATAGGCCAATTATTACATCAAATGATCTTGACTAGTAAATAAAGACACAGCATACCTTGAGAAGTGGATAGTAAGTGATACGTGATACCGTGCTTCGATTCATGGGTCGCTTCTTTGGTCTTTTGTTGGAAGAATTGCGAGGACGATCATGACTTGCACGTAATTGTTCTTTTCGGCATTTCCCGTGGCCAGAGATATGTGGAGAAGGGAGAGCCTCCACAAACGAATTGTGCTGCTCTTCACACTCCACCGAGCTACTGCTGGAGCTGCTGCAACTGCTGCTGCTACTACTATTACTACGGCTATTGCTACCACCATGGATGCTGTGCGAGGAAACGGAAGGATCAGCAACTAAAAGATGGCTTTGCTGAGGAGGACTGAAGAAGTATTCATGCAGATCTCGCATGTCGCTCGGGTTGAAAGGAAGTGCTGCTAACTCTTTCGCTGCCACCTGACGTGGAAGATACAAAAATGAATAACAGTTGGCACGAACAAAGGAGACGATGCTTACCAAGGCTGACTGGATAGCTGCGGAGACAGCTCGTGCCGGAGCATGGATAGGAGTAACTGCTTCACTATGGCCTCGTGAGGAGCTCGTTCCCATCCGAAAGTGATGTTGAGCAGGTGCAGGCATGTGCGTAGTTGCAGCTCCAGCACTGCTATAAGAAGAGGAAGATGAGGGCGATGACCCTCCACTTGGTCCTTGCTCTCGTTGAAGACTCCTTTGTTCAATAGTTGTAGGAGTATGCACTGAAGAAGCCGCAGGTTGCACAACTTTCACACTCTTTTGTTGTTCATGGAACGCCCAAACTTGGGTTAAATAGCGCAGTGCTTGATCATTCGTCATTTCTGCTAATTGGGCGGGAGAGCCCAAGCGCAACAGAGCTTTGCCCAGGTCCATACCAGTGAGAATGCGAAGAGTTCCTCTCCGGTTTCGAGCAATCCCGCCAGCTATACTTTCCTCTGCATGAGAAGTAAGGCCTGTATGGTCAAGATAGAGTGCCATCATTTGTCCAGTGAGCGAGAGCGCATTAGCAAGATGGACAGCGACTTTGTCATCGATCACGTTCCCACTTAGAGTGAGAGTGTGAAGAGTAGGCGATGAAGCAAGCTGATCCACAAGAGCAAGAACTCCCTCTGCATCGATTTCATTAAATGCTACATTCATTTCTTGTAATGCCATGTGGGGTAAAGCAAGTGCGAGAGATTTAGCGCCAGCACTCCCCAACTTATTGTTGTCAAGCAATAGGTGAGTTAAACTCCGATAGCCGATGAGACAATCAATAAACGAGGAGATGCCAACTGATGTAATCTTGTTGAAAGAGAGTTCCAACCCCTATCATATAAAACGCATCCATCGATCTATCAGACAAGGTATAACAATACAATACATTACCATCGCACTTTACTTACCTTGATATTGCGATGATGTGTCATAGACTCAGATAGAGAAATAAGACCTTGGTCCCCTATGCAATTGTCACTCTATTCGAAGACAGGATGGAAATCATTGTCATATGAGCAGAGAGAGGTGTGAGTGTGTGTAGAAGACAAACTCACCAAACTCAAATAAGCAAGTGTATGATTTATAGATAGAATATCAGATAGACTACTAGCTCCTTCTTGTTCGATCTTGTTACCATTTAGAAAGAGATTCTCTAGGGAGTAGTTATGTCGTAATCCCTCAGCCAATGATTTCGTGCCTTCGCTTTTGCCATTATTGCCTGTGAGATAGAGAGACTTGAGTGTCTTGTTCTTCATTAGCATCTCTCCAAGGAATTTGAATCCTCTTACAGATAGTAGGTTTCCAGAAAGATAGAGTATAGCTAAGGCATGATTTGCTTGGAGACCTAAAGCGAGGTATTCCACCCCTTCGTCACCAATCTGACAAAATCCAAGATCCAGGCAAAATAAGGAAGTGTTTAATTTCAAGAGATTTCCAATAAACTTGGCACCTTCATCAGAAAAGTCATTAAAACCTAATTTCAATGTTTTAATATTCTGTAGGATTTCCAAATTCTCTGCCATTTTCATGAGATCCTTGCATTTCAATCCTTTATAAGATAAATTAATCGAATCATATCGATTCTCTATCCCTGAAGGACTTTGTAATCCTTGCAAGAGCATGAGTAAAGAGTAAAGATGACGAGGATGATGATCGAAGTCCAGCCTACGATCATGTCATGCATCGCTCATGGAACGAAGCGAAAGCGAAAGCGAAGAGCCCACTCAGCACTCCCTCCCTCACACCAGCCACCCACCCAGCCAGCTAGACTGCTAGATTCTTCTTTGTCTTTTCACGCACAATAAACACCTCTTGCCAAGAAACGGGTCTTTTTGTGAAATTTAAAAAACATGCAAGAAAAACGAAAAACGCGTTGCTGATATTAACTTTAGAGGTGATGGCTAGGGTTGGGAGGATGAGACAAGATCATTTTGACAGCAGGATTGTTTCCAGAAACAGAGGAACAATGAAGAAATTCATTTTCTTGTCATTCTTAATTGTTTGCTTATCAATTGAAAGTTCTTTTGCTTTCTTTGAAAATCTTTTCAATCGTCCCAAAGACGATTCTACATTATCAACCACAACTGGTTCTGCTGCTGCTTCAACCCCTCGTTTACCTGTCTCACGTGTTCGTGGTGTTCCTGATGCTTTCAGTGGACCCTATGAGAATGAGTTCTTTGTGTGTGATCAAGGCAAGAATGTCTTTCGAAAGCATGTGATTAATGACGGGTATTGCGATTGTGAGGATGGCAGTGATGAACCAGGCACTAGTGCCTGCCCCACCGCCCAGTTTCGTTGTGTCAACGAAGGCTATCGTATGATCACCTTACCTTCTTCTCGTGTGGATGACATGGTGTGTGATTGCTGTGATGGAAGTGACGAGGTGCTGGTCTCCTGCCCCAACACTTGTCATGCCCAGGCAGCCAGAGAACGTGCCGAACAGGAGGTTGCACTGCGTCACTATCAAAGAGGAAGTGCTGCCCGTCAAGAGCTCATTTCTGCTATTTTGGACCGAAGAAATACCTTGTCTGAGGAGAAACAGAAGCAGGTTGCTGAGGTGGCTCAGCTGGAAGATCAACTGCAGCATGTAGATCGTGACCTCACTGCTCGCATCTCCCAGATCTCCTCTTCGACTTCCAATAAGGTTTCTACTGCACAACAGACACTTCATTCGGTTCTTGGAATCGATCAAGCAGATCTTTCAGCTCTTTCACAACTGGCTGCAGGTCTAGTTGAGGCTTTGGATTGGCAGGAAGAGCAAGTGGCTGATGCTACAGGCTTGCCCTCCCAATATGACAGCCCTTCTACCAATATCGAAGAAGAATTCCATCACGAAGATGCATTTGATGCATATGGAGAGGAAGGGGTTCCAATTGAGTCTCAGTTTGCCACTTGTGATGTTGTGGAGCTGAGCAACAGCCCCGCGCTCTTGCCCTTCTGCAACGTTCCTGACCAAGACAAGCCGTTGAAGTTGCGAGAATTCATCCTTTCTATTGTGAAGGATCGTAAATCTTTCTCACAGACCATGTTAGTCTTGGGCTATGCGAAGGTTCTTGGTGGTTGGAAGGAAGCTGGCGAGGCTGCCAGACGCTTTCTGACCGAAAACAATGAAGATTCTTGCCCCAAGGAGTTTGAAAGCCTTTCCCAGCACTGTGAGATTAAGGACACCCTTAAGAATGTTGTGCAAGATCTTGAGAGCGCTCAATCTGAGGCTGATGCTGATGGTGAAGTGCAGCGTTTACGTTCTGTGCAGTCGACTTTGCTCCAGCAACTCAACACTGCGCAGACATCCTCCTCCACTGCCACTCACGACTTACAAGAAATAGAAAAGCACCGAGACTTTGCTGCTTTTCTTGCTCTCAAAGATCAGTGCTTTGATGTGGTGGATGGTAAATTCTCTTATAGCCTCTGCATGATGCAGAATGTCAAGCAGAAGGAAGTGGAAGGTCATAGCCAGGTGGTGCTCGGCAACTTCGATCGCTTTGAAGAGTCCAGTGATAACGGTTACTCGGTAAAGATGCATTTCACCAATGGTCAGTATTGTCATGCTTTTGGCGCCCGTCGCGCGGAAGTCACGGCCGTGTGCGGTGAGAAGAATGCCTTGAGCAGCGCTTCAGAGCCCAGCACTTGCTTTTACACTCTCCACTTCGAGACTCCCGCGGCATGTGATCCCAAGTATGCCACAGCTCATCATTTATTGTTGTAAACGGCTGTCTTGTTAATTTCAAGGAGAAGCACACCAATTCTTTTTACAATTCATTGTCAAAAATAGATGATAATGGGCAATGCCAGACAGTCCAGCCTTTGTGCAGCATTCAGCCGAGCACTACCCATTCTAGTCACTAGAATACCACTATTTCCTACCTAGTTCATTCCCACTAATTTGTATTTATGAAAGCTCTCTTTACAGTATATTTCTTGCCTCTTGAACCAACTCGACTTGAGAGACGTCATTGACCTCCCGGCGCTTCTTCAGACAAGTCAAAGTGTGCGCAGCATTGAAAATGTCCTAGGCCACGAAACAACATGACGATGATGAATTACAGTTTCAAATCACCATTGTTGGGACCAGCGTTAAAAAGGGCAAACATAGCGGAGGTAAAAGTGAAACCTACTTTATGCTGCAATTCGCGATAAATCATCTCGTCCGTTGGCCAAAACAACAACATGATGAAGTAATCCAGCCAGTCGATAAAGATGGTAATTACTGGTATAGAAAACATGCCATAATACCAGAAGATGCTTTCATCGTACGTTTTATGAGCCACATAATAATAGTCCCACTCCGCCACGGCGATGATAAGGAAGTAACAAAGCATACCCGCCACCGAGATGAACATGGACAGATAATGCGGAGAAGACCATTGATGATGAAAGAAGGCCACTTTTGCTTGTAATGACATACAAAGCCCCACGAAGACGATTGTGCCAGCAACATAGAGGCTGAGATTGTAGAAGGTTGGAGCCAAGACGTAGTAGCTGACCAAGCATATCACCATTGCATAGATACATGCATTTAAAATCCATTTACCAACAGCACCAATGTGAAGCAACTTGTTGGATCTGCTAGTGAGGTATACCTGCGGAAAAGAATTACTATTAGTTCAAAATAGAAACGAAGATCAGAGAAAACTAACTTGAGGATGCTTTAGCACAAAGTCTGCATCAAGATCTCGATCTAAAATGCCATAGAAGATAATAGGAAGACCAAGAATGAAGTTGAAACCTGTATACACCCATGATTCATACAACGATGTGCCTGAAACAGCCGTGAAGTAACTACACAAATTCATTATGTCAGTTCAATTAAGATAACTATAAGAAAGTTGCACTCACCTGAACCAAAAGAGAGTCAAAGTGAGGACCATATTCTTATGCATGGAGTAGAGGAAGACGGACGATTGTCGGACATAATTCCATCTTCCATGGACAAGAATAAGTCTTCTAAGGAACTTAAACTCTCCGATAGCAAAATCCGCATTATTTGCTGCCTGTCGACCCTCTTTTCCATATATTCCAACTCCCACATGGGCTTCAAGAATCATGGATACATCATTGGCACCATCGCCGATTGAAAGAGTGATCGCCTTGGGATTAGACTCCTTTTTGACCAGCCGAACCAACTCTTTCTTTTGAGTGGGGGTAAGTCTACAAGCAATAACTGAACGACACGATTGACAAATATTCAACAAAGCTGTGCGATGCTCAGGTTGCTTGTCATCAAAGTACATGAACGACGGGCCATCAATAACAAGAGCAACTTTTCCTTGAATTCGATCCACACCGGCGTTCGTGATATTCGTGTATTCATTGAGAAGACGATTAGCAAATTCATCCTTGCTAGTTATCTTTGTCAATTCAATGAGCTTTGTATCGCTTAGGAGAAGATTGCAAGAGTGACCAATGTTCACAGCAGTTTCGAGCTTGTCTCCTGTCAACATCCACAGAGTTATGCCCGCCACAGCCAGGTCGGCAATTACTTCTGGTACTTCATCCTGAAGACGATCTTCGATCGCTGTTATTCCAAGTAAATTCATATGCAACTCAAGTTGTGCACCAGCTGCTGCAATGTTATCTTCGCGATTGACAGTGGAAACCATAGCTGCTTTATATGTCTTCATCCAAGCTTCAGCATCACTCGGTGAAATACTCTTGTAAGCAATAATAAGGGTTCTTAATCCCATGTTCGCCATTTGCAACAAAGAAAAATTAATATGCTCTTTCTCAGTTTTGTCAAGGTTGCACAAAGGCATCATGATGTTGTCCGCTCCTTTGCACATGATGAAGTATTGATTGGTGGCTGGATTGCGAATTAAAACGGACATACGCTTACGATCAGCATTAAATGGATTGACTGCCAGTACCTCATAGGTAGCTTTCTCTCCAAATAGTTCCACATTCATCTCTTTGCTACCACGCTCTTTCAAGAAGCAATTATACGGCCCAATGCCCTCTACCAAGGCTAATTCATCAGGAGATTCAGCTCGGTACTTTCCACTCTTTTCGCGTACAACTGTATGGCAAGTAACTAGACAACGACAAAATTCTTTGAACAGGTCTTTGTTGGGTCCAAACTGCGCAAGGATTTCATTTGCAGACTTGTTTGAGACAGCCTGCTGCTCATCAGCACTGAGATTTGGAACATCATAGACTACGCCATTCAACACAAACTTAACCAACTTCATTTCGTTTCTAGTTAGTGTGCCAGTCTTATCCGAGAAGACATTACTCACCCTTCCCAGCTCTTGAAGAAGGTTGGAAGCTCGCACTTGACATGCAACGTCTAAATCTTCTCGATACATATTTTCATCCGATGCAACTAATATAGCCTGCCCAACATTTACCAGTTCGATGGTTACATAGAGAGAAATGGGGATAAAGTTATTGTACAGCAGAAAGAAGACGAACCACTGCTCTAGCCATAACGGTAATATGCTGGTATCATCGCTATCAGGAGGGAAAACATAGGGCAGATCCGACTTATCATTAAAACCCATAATATAGATACTAATTACAGACATGGTAACCAGCACCACTTGAGCCCAGAAGATAATAATAATAGCCGAATTCAAATTGCTCTCCAACTGACTCATTTTCGAAGGAGCATGACGACTATTCATTTGAATTTTGGTCTCTTGACCCGTATAGACAGCTATTCCATAACCCCAATCAGTATTAGAAAATAGTGAACTTCGCAACACAAGATTGTTCACACCAAGTGGGATAGCCTCAGTAGCTCCATCCAATTTCAAAGTACCAACAAAAGTATGAATATTCTTATTTGGTCTTTCAAACTCAATACTACCTTGAAAGAGTTTCGGACAAACCCTACCTTCCTCAATCTCATGCTTAAATGAGTCTAATAATCCAGATGGAGCTTCTTTGACTTTAAGATTAGTCTCGCCATCAATATTAGCTGTCTCCACATAACACTTGTTACCATCATTATGGATAGAGGTGAGGATAAGAAGAATATCCACAGGGACTGCGCAAGTTCCCGTAAGTTTGATAATATCTCCTGGGTTAACATCCTGTGATTTCTTCACTTGAATAATCTCTGAGCCGTCTTCTTTGAAAGTAACAACTTCTACATCACGAAGATTCTCAAATTTATCCGATCTAGCTCGTTGCAAATCTTCCGATCCTTCTTTAATAGATGTGACGAGTAACACGAAAGCAAGTGTCATGACAGTACTATAAGGGTCCAAAGGAGAGACGAAGAGATAAGTGGCATAGGTGCCAATAAGCTAAACGATGTCAGGAAATGCGAGGCATTGTCAACACAAGTTGCACAAAGTAGAAAGAGCAAAGATACCACATTACCATTAGTACGGAGATGAGCAAGAAGTAGACATTGGCAATTCTTCGAAACTGTTCCCAAATAGATTTCGGCAGCCATGAGTACCAGGTGTATTTGGTGGTACGAATAGCATTTGCATTTAATGGCCTCTTCTCTCCTGTAACAAGGCAATATTAAGGGTTTTGAAGCGAAGAACCGAGAAAGAGGATCGTATTTTACCTGGAGAGAGGTTTACCACCAGCTCACGATACTCGATTTCACCACTCTGTTCTTTCTTAGACGAGTCCTCCATTATTAAACTATTCTAGTACCTTGTCTACAACAACAGCAACAATAACCACGACTACGTGGTGCTTTAAGAATAATGCAGACTGGATAATCAATCCAGTCCAGTCCGATCAAGATGGAGATGAGATCTATCCGAAGAATATGGGATAGACTGAGACAGACAGGAGCGGAAATATTGGGTGACACCCACACAACACGCACACCTGACAGAGGCGGTAACTTGTCACGAGACACAGAGCGCCGGAAGGAAGTGCAGAGCACCTCTTCGCCAAGATTAGCGACGACACTACACAACACAAACTACCTTGTCACTGTGATCGATCCTAGACTACCATCTTCAAACTACCATCTTCATCTAGGGAAGTGTTGAAAGCTCTTGAGCAGTGTTTATTGTTTGCTCTTTATTTTGCCCATTATCATGGCTTGATTGCCATCTTGTGAACGAAATTGATCACCATATATTGTATCCGCCGAAACTCCGTCATTAGCTTCAAATCGAGATTCTCAGTTTTTTGAAATAGTTAAGTGAATTTAACTCTAAGTTTGATCGAAGGAAAAAGCAGCTCAAATATCATTGATTAACTTAGGGTAAAAAAGTCAGTCACAACTATCAGAAGTAACCGATGCTATAGTACAATCATGTTCATTCACGCAAGTGAGATTTATCATGCAAGATCATAGCTTATTGCTTCTTCTTCTGATAGCCCTCCGCTAAGACGGGTGTATCGATACCAGGAGTGGAATTGATTCCAAAGATACGCACACCGTGCATTTGCGGCATTTTTGCAATTATCAATATAAAGAATACCGCGGAGTTCACGACAATATAGAAAGGCTTATAGTCCGAGGCATAACATGCCATCCATGTGATAAAGGTTGGCACCAACATTAGGAACTTCTTCGTTGCCGTCCAGGGCACTCCAGCATCCAGCTGCTCATAGAAAGTGAAGGAATTGTACTCTCCTTGATTAGAGTCATCAGGAGATCCCTTGATCCAATGCAGAATGATGAAAGTTATCTATTGTTTTTTTATTATTATCAGCGTTAAACTTCAGTCCATCGAAAACAGGGCATAAAGTAAAGCAATCACTTACCACACCATGAAGCATATTGAGAACAGTCCAACTATCTTCCCAGCTGAAGACTTGAGCAACATGAAGAATCCCAAAGCCGAGAACGGTGAGAAAAAGGTAGAAGAAATTGAAGAACGGCGCATTGTCAATCCAGTCCACATTCTTGTTCTTGAACAGGTCATAATCACCTTGTCCAGGGATATATTTATCAGAATAAGATCTAGCGAGCTTAGAAGCTTCCATTTTCTTTCTTGTACGGAAGAGTTCTGGAAGATGGTTGAGATATGATGGAAAGGCACGTCGGTCTGGTGCCTTGTTGATTCTCCCACACTCCGCTCTGTGAGAGACCACACGCAACACAATAATTAGTGCAACTCCATTTAACACACTCCCACGCAACAGAACAATTGGTCCACATCACAACTGCAAGAAATGCTGCAAGGAGTTATCTTCTGCTTCATCATCTGCTTCCTAGCAAGGTGTGAAGGATTTAAGCCTTTTTCTAAGCCACTAGGAGCAATTAATTCCATTAGCGTGGACAAGAGATTGAGAAATGCTAATATTCCTGTGAGAATGTTGCCCTCTGAGCTGATCGCAATGGGCGACTATGCGAATGAGATAGAGCGTGCTACCGGACCTGAGATTTATGGCCCAATATTTCGTGCTGGCTTGCTCTTATTTGCCAGTGGAGTAATATCTGCATGCATCACTACTTTCTTGGTGGTCAAGTTTGACAAATGGAAGGACTTGGAGGACGAGTTCAAGGCTGGAAAAGAGTCTCAGCTTGCTGACATGAAAAAGTCAGAAGAAGAGGCCGCTAAGAAGAAGGCAAGCTCACTCTTCGACCAGAAGGAGCCAGAGCTCTCGGAGCAGCTGAAGAATCTCGATCTCTAACCCAGATAACCCCATTTCTCCAATTGCTGAATGTATTCGATTTTTTCCTCTTGTAAAGTTAGCATCGTCTTTAAAACTTTTTCTTCAGGAAATGGCTGTCACATTTATCATGGTCAGCATGATTGTTTGATTGAGCCGCTGTCTAACTTGTTCATCACTTTACTTTTCTTCACCAGATGAGGGATGAACTCTAGCAGACAAGTAGTGGTACATGAGCTTAACATTGATCAAGTTTACACTAAGTGGTTTGTTGGTGGTGTAAACTGGTGGGATGTCGTGCCTGGTCTCCAAATCTCCAAATTCTTAAATTCCCAAAATTCCAGACCAGAAGAGGAGCAGAAACGCTGCCCACAAGACAAGAAAGAAGACCAAAGCATCATGGCTGACGATGGAGAAAACGAAAACGAATCTACTATCCCTACCACTCCGGGAGAGAATGGGAGTGAGGAAAGAGGTGACGTGGTAGTGAAGATCGGCCTTGTAGGCGATGCACAGGTTAGTTTTCCGCCTCAAAGCCTCCCTGCATAATCATCATCATTACCAAATTGCCTGCTCCGTCTTATTCCATCTCTAGGTTGGTAAAACAACATTAATGGTAAAATACGTAGAGAACAAATTCGATGAGGACTACATTCAAACACTAGGTAAACTTCGCTCACACTATTCCTTCACACTGTCACACCATCTCACTACATGATGACATGATGACATGATGACACACAGGAGTCAACTTCATGGAGAAAACCATCAATCTTCGTAACACAGAGATTACATTCAGTATTTGGGATCTTGGTGGACAGAAAGAGTTCTTGAGCATGTTACCACTCGTCTGTAACGACGCCGCTGCCATTTTCTTCATGTTTGATCTCACCAGGAAGTCTACTCTACTCAGTATTAAGGAATGGTATCGACAAGCACGAGGTTTGAATCGAGCTGCTCATGCCTTTTTAGTAGGGACGAAATTTGATCTATATACCACCATGCCTCCCGAGGAAGTGGAAGAAATTGATAAGTTGGCCAGGAAATATGCCAAAGCAATGAAAGCTCCGTTAATATTCTCTTCTGCTTCTCATTCCATTAATGTGCAGAAGATGTTTAAGATTGTTCTGTCAAAGGTCTTTGAGTTAAAGTTGACTGTGGCAGAGATTACGAATTTGGGCGAACCTCTGCTTATCTTCTAGTCATTTGGTGTTGAGATGGAAGTCTGTGATGAAGACAACCATGTGCTGCTTTCTATCTGTATCTGTACAATATGTCGCGGTATTTATACTACTTTCTTACTTGCCTGCCGTGCTGACAACTAGTTTGTTCTTCCTACTTGATTACAATTTTTAATAATAAATACTCTCTATTTATCTCGATTATATACATAGCTCGATCTTTAGAGTCTATGGATTTCATCACAGGAGGATAATGTTGCAACAGCTGAGTGTGTGTACAATTGCAACAATCCTGGCAATCGATGTCGGGGGAAAGTGAAACCTGCTGTGTTGATACTCGTACAGTCCACTCGCAGATTTCGAAAAACGAGTTTTTTCATCGTATTTTTCGAATTTCGAACAGTTGTTGAGGAAAATGTCTCGTTGAGAGAATTGTTTTAATACATTATCTATTGCTTTGAAAATCACTCAATCAAAAGATACAAATGACAAAAGGAGCAAAGAAACGGTTAGTGGTTTTTAGCATATTTTATTTTTATTTTGATGAAGTTTGAAAGAAAGTTGAATAGATATCATGTGACTTCACTCCCATGTTATTTGTTCAATAGTTGTTGTTCTTATCGAATGCTTTACTTAAAATAAACTTTTTGTAGAACTGTGGAAGAAATAGATGCTGAAAAAGCAACGAAAAAGCAGAGGCTAGAGACTAACATAAGTGAGATGGAAGCAATCGGATGGAAAGAAGTGGATTTGTCCACCCAGAGCCTCAGTATTATTGAAAATACTGAAGAAGAATCCTATGTACTGTTTCATTCACGATCCAAAAAGGAAATATTGGACATTTTCTTGACCTTTTATGATCGAAATTTGATCGAAAAGATATGGAACAGGAACGATTGGTTCTATAAGAAAGATCGACGTATAAATGGAGAAAGACTCGATATTGTTCTCATTTATCAGTTTCTAGCCGTGTTTATTCGGGTTATAGTACAACAAGAGGCTAAAACTACCAGAGTAGCCATCAAGGAGGCATCAGACTATTTTGCTGATAAATATGGCGTAAAGTCGGGCCATAAGGGACAAGACATCTTACAATATCTAATGGCACACTTTATTATTACTTCTGTTGACTTTCCTGATATTTCCAATAATTTTCAAAGTATTGTCCGTTCGCCAGGTCAGTGGCTAGCCGGTGATGATGTGGCCGGAGAGAACGTTCCTAGTGATGAGCGTGCTAATTTCGAATTATCCGGCACGTTATCAAACGGAATGGCTTATATCCTCTACATCAAGATGGTTGAACCTTGGATACAATTAGGAGAAACTATCAACATGTCGGAAATAGTGGCAGAGTGGGTAACAGTAATTAAGCGATATAATTATGAGAAAAATACAATACTATATATAATGGATTCGAATCATCTTTCTCCAGAGGCCATACAAGTATTGGAAGATGCAGAAGTGAAGTATGTCGCTGACTTTTCTCCTGATGGTATGCAAGCACTTTACGACTTTAGCAGCGTTAAAGTTAAGGAGGCAGGTGACTTTTCTTGCTGCTATAACAATAACACTCACGAATCAGTCGCAAATATTTGGCATCAAGACAAGAAGATCGGGAAAAAACTGGTAATTAGTAATGCTTTCCAGTTAAAGCAAGATAAAAGTCCAGCGAGAAGTATTCCTATTTTCGACGACTACTTTAAGGTGTTTAACGCTTGCGATAAGCACAACGGGAACATGCACGATAAGGTTTGGGATCGCAAATGTGGTGGATATAAATTGAGTGGCGACGAAGGAAAGCAAAATCTCTATGCAATGGCATGTATTCTTAACAATACCAGAAACTATCGACTTGCCGTTAAAAATTTGCAACCTACTGAATACACTTTTAAAGACTTTTGCATCGAATTGAGCGATGCACTCTATAGTCTTTCTTGTAAGACTTAACTTTATTAATACTTTGTTTATTTTTGTTTATTTTTTCGACCAACCGATCTGGAGACCATCACCTATGAGTTAGTAGTCAGCAATTAGGTTTCTCAACACTAGATCATCACCACATTAATTCTACTGCCATTTCTTCAAAGGATCTAATGTTTCATGATGATTGGTGCGTTGGCACAGGGCGATACTTCGCGGAGGCGTGGACCTTTATTGCCTACATACCGTCCTGCAGATTGCATGCGATCATCTGTTGATAAGAGATATATCACATCCTATTATGATTTACCCAAAGCTGCCTCTGTTTGTCCTCGCCCATTCAACAATCGCTCGAAGTCTGATGAAAAGATATGTGGTCTTTCAGAGTTTGTGAATAATGGCTCTTATTTCTGGGAAGGGTTAGAATCTACCTATTTTACCTTTTTTTTTTTTGACATTTACGATCATCACCCCCGCACTCCAAAAGCCGAAAACCGAGCAAACCACCAGTAAACCCCACGCAATAATACTATTACCACTCTCTGCATCAGCATATCCTTTCTTTTGTCTGTTTGTCTCTACAGTAAGTAGCTACAGTCTCTACAGTCAATCAACATCTTTCTAGTTTGATTGGTAATATTTATTTATAGTAGTTATTGGAGGAACAATCTCTACTAAAGTTAATATGGATCCATCAGAGTTTGAAGGGACAGTAGAACGACAAGGAGAAGTTCTCCATGCAGGCAAATTCGAAGAGTTATTACTAGGAATGCCAACAACCTTCACCTGGCTAGACTTGAACAAAGAAAGTGGAGATATCTATCTCAACATCTATAACCTTCAACAAGCAATCGAGAAATCTTCTCAAGAGACAATCACTCCAGAAGAGTTTACAAGTCAACTAGATGAAGAAAGTATTAAATTAGCAGAATTAAAAGAAGATTATCTTAAGAGAAGAAAGACATTAACTGCTAAAGTGAAAGCTTTCTTAACTATGGTCACTCCATCAACTAACCATCATGAAACAGGACAGAGTGATGATGACGAAGAAGTCATAGCATATGTTAGTCATGCTCACGAGGTAGTGGATGTCTTCAAGAAGGAATATGATCATGTTGTAGCCATGGCTAAATACTCTGAAAATTGTTTCTTACAAACATGTCGTCATCTACGTAATCAACCAGATTATCCTCTACTTGTTCAGAGTAGCTTGCAGGCATGTTTACGTCTACAAGAGATTATAAAGAAAGCACAAGAGCAATTGAATATTGCCAATGATCTCCTCAATAGAGAGTCAGAGGATGGAGAACAAGATGGTAATAGACAACAACTACTCTTGAAACAAGAGCTTGAATCTCTTCGTGTACAGTATGAGCAAGAGAAGGAACATCTCAAACAACAGTCTCTTTCTGATTTAATGGACATGAAGTCTAAGTATGAACTGGAATGGCGTAGTCGTGAACGTCAGTTGACAAGTCGACATGAAGAAGTACAACTAGAAGCACAACAGCGTATGGAAACGATGCTAGCTAACAAGGAGACCTATATTGGTTCTCTCATTCAATCCCTGCAAGAATGTCAACAAAAGGTTGCAGTCTTCGAAGAACGAGGACGAACTTTAGAGGGCGAAGAAACTCGTCGACGTCTGGCTGAAGACAGACTACGTGAAGCCTTGGTTACTAATGCTGATCTTGCAGCTGAGCGGGATCGGTTTAGTACGGAAGTGGAGATTCTCAATCAGCAGTTAACAGTCTTGAAGCAAAATATGGAGAGTGAGAGAGAACAGATGCAAGAGAAGATAAACGAGATGAACAACAATACCCGCACATTACAAACTCATGTTCAAGAACTTGATAAAGAACTTGCTTTGCGACCTTCTGTAGATCTTGATTGTTTAGCAAGCAAAATTGGTTATGCTTGTGGACAGGATGAAGGCTACTCGTGGTTTGCATTGGAAACATTTATTTGTGAAACAATACGTAAACAAGGTACTGAGAATATATCACTCAAGCTCCGTGATACTGAGCAAACAAAACTTATTGCACAGTTACAGAAGAGCCAAGAGGATTTGCGACGAGACCTCGCTGCGAAGGAACAAGAAGTGCGCGAACTAGAACGTGAGATCAGCGTGGCACAACGAGCAAATCAATCTGCTCGCATGGCCACCACACCTCGACCCTTGCGTTCTTCTCGGCCGGATGCTTCTAATGGTGGAGAAGCATGGATGACAGACTTAAATCTTGATGAGATGGAGGCTCCATTGGAAATGAAATCTTCGGAGGCTGCACTACAAGGAGAAGATTCTTCTTCGCAAATGTTACAAGTTTTGCGACAACAGCGTGATCGTTATATGCGTGCTGTGCAATCGATGCAAAATGAGCTGACAGTGTTGAGAAGTAAATGCGAGCATTTCGAAGAGGAACAAACACAGCTCCGCAATGACAATTTAGAGCTTTATCGCCGTCTTCGCACACTTCGTCTAAAGTTGGGATCCTCATCGACCAAAAGTGGAGATGGTGAAGTTCGCGGTCGTAAATCGGCTAGTAGTACTAACCACGCAATAGAAGACGAAGAGTCGGAGGATCAACTTGATCATCGATATCGTAATCTCTATGAGAAGGAGCTCTCGCCTTTTCATGTTGCAGAGCTGGACAAGCAACAACTTATTTCTAAGATGGGTTTAGTTGATAAGGTCCTGGTGGTAATGCAGCAATACGTAATGCATGACAGCTGGACACGACGTGCCTTTGTGTGCTATCTTGTTCTGGTGCATATTTTCGCCCTCGTTTACTGCTTTGGGGTGCTAAATCCTGAGCTCGCTGGTGAGGTCGATGCCCATCTCAAAGCACGATGGAGTGCGGAGACTCTTGCTCTACCTGAGCATCCCGACATTGCTTGAAACGAATTTGTAAATATATAACATGTCTTTAATCAGCAAATGTTTTAGCTTTAGAAAAGTACTTTTAGTACGCTATTTCTCGACTAATCGAGTGCATGCCGCCACAGCATTTTGGCTACGGAATAATTCTATACTACACTAAGAAAGTTGTCCAGGAAACAAAGTGAGGGATTAGATACTTAAAGGTCTGTCTGATAAGAGATATCATCCCAAGGATGTCTGTAAAGCCCTTGCTTCAGACGCTTTTGGTCGATAAAGTGTCCAATGAAGCCGATAGTGCGTCCAGTGACAAACAATCCATTCAGACAGCCATTGGCCAAGAGCTCGTTAGCTTCGTTGATATCAAATGCACCACAGTTACGAAGCAAATCAACGAAGCAGGCTGCGATACAGCCATCCACATTGAGGATAAGAGTGGCCTTCTTTTTGGTTGTGACTTGTTCCACATCCAGTGCGAAATCCAAGACAGGGGTCGCAGGGAAGTTCTTCTTAGCGTAATCCTTGATGATCTTAACTCTCATATCAGGGTTTTGAAGAGTACGGACACGGTGACCAATGCCCATGATCAAGGTATTCTTCTTGCGCATGTTATTAACGAAGGTAGCAGCATCAACGCCTTCATCAACAGCCTCCATGAACATCTTTGCTGCGTCGTCTAAAGCTCCTCCAAAACGAGGGCCAATGGTGAGCAAGCCAGAGCAAAGGGAGGAAACTAGATCCTTCCCTGCACGAGCACTAACAATGGTATTGTGGGCACCAGAAACAGCGGGTCCGTGATCAGCACTGACCATCAAGACCATCTCGATAAATTTGGTCGCATAAGCTGGTAAGCGGCGGCGGAACCACAGCAAAGACAAAACGCCTCCAACACCAATGTCTTGTTCAATTGCAGCAGAAATTGGCATGCCGGAGTACGTCAGTTCATCACCACGATCATCGGAAATAGTGGAAATAAAGTTAGCAGGCTTGCGAATCAATCCCAAACGTTTAGCCCATGAATAATCCATAGGAATCTTAGGAACAGGAGGCTCTGGCTTGGGGATAATAACACCGGAGGCAACCAAACGATTGTAAACCTCAGTGATAGTCTCGCCAATAGTATCGAAAGACTTGGGGACAACGGCACCTGCCTCCTTCATGGCAGCATTCTTTGCAGCAGCGGTCTCCAAATCACCACGAGCCATGGCACCAGCGTGACCAAACTGTACCTCATATGGGAAAATGGAAGCACAAGTTCCCATCACCCAAGCAACTAAGGGCTTCGTAATTCTGCCAGACTTAATCGCCTCACACACCGCGTATTCATCGATACCACCTACTTCACCCAAGAGAACCATCATCTTCACTTCAGGATTGTCATTATAGCGCAGCAAATGGTCAAGGAAAAGAGATCCAGGATAGCGATCACCACCGATGGCAACACCTTCATATACACCATCACTGTTTCTTGCAATAATATTGTTCAGCTCATTGGACATTCCACCGGATTTTGATACGTATGCAACACTGCCAGGACGATAGAGTTTGCTCATGATGATGTTGTCAAGCATTCCACCAGTATTGCCAATGCGGAAGCAACCAGGCTTGATGCCACCAACGGTAGCAGGACCAATGATACCAACTCCCTTAGCATTGGCATCCTTAATAATCTGACGAGTTTGAGACTCAGGTACACCTTCAGCAATAATAGCAATGGTCTTGATCTGCTCCGAATACTGCAAGGCATCTTCCACAGTCTCGTAAACTGAACGGAAAGAGGCGAAATTAATCATAACAGAGACATCGCGGTGCTTCGCAACTGCCTCAGCAATGGTTGTATAGACTGGGATGAGGGTTTCTTCAGTTCCCCAATACAACTTGGTGTAGTGGTTACCAGAGAAAGGGAAAACCATACAAGCTACCGATGGCTTGGTTCTCTTGCACATGAAATCAAAGTCCAACATACCTTGCACGGCAACAGTCTGCAGACCGTACACTACTGCGCGAGTAGTAGGAGTCAAATCCACAACACTGTGCTTGTTCAGCAAAGAAGAGTGTTTCGCAGACAGCTCGGAAGCATAAGGGTGCTCTTTGCCGTCCAAAGCTGACAAGTCACAAGAGGAAGGAGTGTTCTTGGTTGCCGCCAACATGTTGCGATTCTCAACAACAGCGTCGAATTCCGGATAGTCCTTGACATCCTTTATTCCAAGAGCTAAGGGGACCACAGCAGTGATGTGAGTTTCAGGGCCATAAAGGTGGACTTCCAATCCCAGTTCATCCGCGGTAATTCGCATGTTCCTCAAGCCTTCTTGGTAGTTGGGGCCAGCACGACGAACCCAGATGGACACTTTATTTTCCAGGAGCTCTTCTTTGTATTGCTTCATTGCCTTCTGAATACCAGTGAAGGTTGCGGCAACGTCGGTGAAGTTTGCAATACCACCACCAATGATGAGAATTTTTCCTCTAGGATCCTTATGTCTGCACATCAAGGAAAAGATCGTACGAGCATAATCAAATGTCTCTTGCGTGGTGGGAGCTCCAGAGTATTCTCCATAGTTAGCGAGCTCATGTCCATAGCCAAGATCAGACACAGTGTCAGCGTAAACAACAGAGGCTCCACCACCAGCGACCATAGTCCATAAACGACTACAACAAACATAAGATGAGTTCTGAGCAACACAAGTTCACAAAACAATAGCTTACCCATATTGATTCAAAATGGTAAGCTTGAGAGAAGAGCCAGATGATTGATCCAGCTTCTTGATGAATGCCTCCTCAGGGAACTCCGCACGTCCGAAAGGTGCAGGGAACTCAATAGAACCCCACTGAGACCCATTGAGAAAGTGAGCAGTTTCGTCAATCTTGGCAGCCATATCAAGAGGTGTAATACGACCATCATCGGTCATAACGAGAGGGTTGATCTCCAAGTAGACAAAGTTGAGATCACGGAACAGTTTCACCAACGCCACGATGAATCCAGCCAAGTAGTCGCGTCTTGCCTCGGGGACTTGTTGGAGCAGGGTAGATTTCACTTGATCCGCGGTTGGCTCAATTCCAATCTCAAGCGCGAGGCGGACACCTTTAGAATCTACGTCACCAACATCAACTCCACCTTCATGATAGAAAAGCACTTCGTCCTGGCCACGGAAGCTCTGGAGGCAAAGGTAATACTCGTCAGATTGCTGATGAGGTACGAAGGGCTCCACGATAAAATGATCTAAGATGCCACTGACAACTTCAACTTTGCACTCTTTATTCATGCGCTCTTTGATCCAGGCAACGACTTCAGGCCAGGTTTTGTTGATGGCGAGCAGACCAGCCTTGCCTCTTCTCTTGATCAGCTGATCGGGCTTCACCACCAACTTGGTCTGCAATAACCAAGGATTTGCAGCCGCTAGAACGTCAAAAGAGGCAGGATCTTCAGGTCTAATGGCACTTGGAGTGATCAACAAAGCACGATCTTCTAAATTGTAAGAAGTCGAAGCCGAGTAAGCTGGAAGCCACTTGGACACCAATTTCTTGCCATGATACTCTCTAATCGCTTTAGCAGACATGATTTTGAGTCAAGCTTCTTAGAAAATTTATGAAGGAGCAGTGTGATCTGAGAAGATGAAGATGGAGAAGATCTATGGAAATCCTACGGAATCCTGACACGTTTGGTTAGGAACCCATGACCGACTTTTGGAAGAGAATTTATCGATTAATAAATTCATAAATGAGAGTTTATTGCTTTTTGGGCGAATGATGAACAGAAGGCCACTCTGGCAGAATCACCACCAACACCCAACCTCACGCAAAACAACAAGTGCACACCTGTGGCTTGACACCCCGTGATGACGAATGCAATTACGAGATCGTTAATTAAACATCCATGCTTAGCTGTCAGTTTATAGATGCGCTATAAGTGATCAATAATCATTCTATGATCTAACTATAATATTCTATCTGTAAACTGTTTTCGTGCGATGACTTCACAAAATAAATAACAGAGATGTAAAGAGGTTTGTAGGCAGTTATGCTCCTACTGAATTCAATATGTAAAGTCTGTGCACTTATTGTGTGGCTAAATCATGCATGAGAATGACTTTAAATGTTATTCATCAATGTCAACAAGATGGATTTGGTCTTGTTGACAAGCCAGGAAGTCTTCTGAGCTTTGCTGCAGTGCTGCAGCTGGTTTATCAACATAAACACCCTCAGCACTCAACAATAACCATTTCCATGTTTGAATGCTATCATGTCGTCTTACCATTGCATTATTATTGATATTCTTGACTATACAATGGATTATCATCTTTCGATATCTCCTCATACCTATTCCATCGACATTGACAACAAGTAATGTAGAGAAGGTGAATGAACTATTAGTAGGAGGCAGTAGAACAACAAGCCATTGCTATCCTTTGATTTTCATTTATGACTGGCCAGAAAATCTCACTAATGCGTGGCCTACTTCCTATAGTCATCATCGCCTATCCATTGAGAAACATTTCAAGGAGAATTTTGGTATGGGAATGCTGATTAATGCCTCCAAAGGTCTTTATCACACTCATCAATACAGTCTCTTCCACAGCTTCTATCAGCGATTATTACGATCTCCACATCGAACTATGAATCCTTTGGAAGCATCTTTCTTTTTTATTCCTTATGATTTAGGAATGGATTCAACGACAAGGAGAGAGGATGGGGCATTGACGAATACCTCTTGTCCACGACTTTCTTCTGCTCTTTCCTTATTACAAGAATCACCTTTCTTCAAGAGAAAGAATGGATCTGATCACTTCTTAATTCATTCTATCAACCACATGATGCTGTTCTTCAATAATGAATATTGTGCTAGATTGTATAAGGTGTGCAGGAACTGTCTGAAGCTCAGTATTGATCATTATGATGAAAGTGTCTATCCAGAACTTCGTAGAATGCCTCATCTGGTAGAGCGATGGTATTCAATCCCTTTTCCTTCGAATTATCATCGTTCTGTGTATGCATCAACGGATTTGTTTCTCAAGTTTCCTCTTGAACCAAGAGAATATATTAGATCTCGTTCTCGGCCCATCACATTCCTTGGTGGCAGTCAAGTTACGGCTCGTAAGTCACGAAAGTTACGTGAGCAGATCTTTAACCACTGTAAGACTATGGGTCAGAATTGCACGGCTGTTGGTATCAGATCTCATAGTTCTAACACCGCATATACAACGCATCTCTATGAACAAAGCAGACTTTGTTTGATGCCAGGAGGGGATTTTCCGACGCGCAAAGCATTCCTAGATGCGATGCTCGCTGGTTGTATACCAGTCATTTTTCAGCCGTTTGCCGCGCAGACGCAGTGGCTCCACCACTGGACTTCGGAAGCAGTTGCTTCGCAGTGCACTATTCTTATACCTTTAGAAGAAGCGTTGGCAGACACAAGGAAGACCATGCTTCGCTTAGTGAGAATGGCTTCTGATTCCTCTCTTATAAGGGGAAAAGTGAGTTGTATTGCAAATATCTCAAACCGATTTCAGTATTCACTGCCAAGTAGGGAGAGTCCTGAGCTGCCCTGTGAGCCCAATGCCCCTGATGCTTTCGACGTGTCATTGCAGATCGTATTCACCAAGGGAACTACTACTACTAAAGAAAGAAAAAGCGTTCAATAACGAACTGCGCGGAAGTGAAGATGTAGTTATTGACTTTGGGATAGAAGAGCAATTAGCTAGCATGCTGACTAAAAGTTGTAACTTGGCAATTCGCAAGATGACCATATTATAAACGAGCCACTCAAATAGTCTTGTCATTCTCTAAAACTTCAGCACTTGGTGCAGAACTCACAGGGGGCTGATGCTCCGGAGCGGACAACACTGTGGCAGCGACAGGGGAAGGTTGACCACTCCCAATAGCAGGTGATGGTTGTTGCTGCTGCTGTTGCTGCATCTGTTGTTGCTGCTGCTGTTGCAAGCGTTGGGCCTTAATATGGGGTGGGAGAATCGCATCCAAGATCTCAGGCATTAGCGAAACTTCTTCACTTGTAAATTGAAAAAGTTCAGAAGCGAGAGGAGTCTTGTCAGGCATAGTTGTCTCAGGGCGACGCAATTCATCGAAGAAAGGATGTGCACAAGACTATGAAACCAAGCAGTTACCAAACATAGAATGAGATATAGTAGACAAAAATAGAAAGACTTGCAGTCTCACCTCAATAGCCTTGACGCGTCTGTCGGGAACATACGCTAACATTTTGGAAATAAGATCGATAGCTTCAGGAGGAGTACCAGGTTTGAAGATAGAACCCCAAGGATATGCGCGAATCTGCGGGAATTTGAATTCTTGGTAATTAGGATTCATTCCACGAAGCTCTTCTCTTGTTGGTGTACCAAGGATCTTGATGATCTCCACGAGCTGATCGACACCTGAAGAGCCAGGGAATATCGGCGAGCCGATTAATAACTCTGCAAAGACACAACCTTGTGACCACACATCTATAGAAACAGTGTAATCTGTCGATCCAAATATAAGCTCAGGCGCCCGATAGAAACGGGAGCAAATGTAAGCAACATTGGGCTCTCCACGAACGAAAGCTTTGGCAGAACCAAAATCACACAGCTTCAGAATTTGACGCACAGGATTTACCAATAAATTATGTGGCTTAATATCTCTGTTGTTGAGACATAAAAACAAAGGGTAAATATCTCCATGAAACAAGAAAAACAGAAGGCAAAAAAAGAGTTTAATACCTGTGGCAAATGCCCATTCCGTGGATATGTGCCAAAGCACGCGCCAGCTGATACATGTATAACTTAACAGAGAATATAGGCATCATTTCTTTTCTTTTACTAAAATACTTGGCGATAGAATAAATAGTCTCAGGGACGTATTCAAGGACGAGATTGAGATAAACATCGTCAGATCGAGAGCCTCTGCTGATGAAGTGATGCTTCAATAAGACAATATAGGGATGGGGTTGCTTTGCTATCTGACGCATGATTTGCAACTCACGATTCTTAAACCTTTTGTCTTGTAAGACTTTCTTTATCGCAACCACTTCATCAGTGTCAGCCACCTTTGCCAGGAAGACAGCACCGAATGATCCATGACCAATCATCTTTTGCGCATCGTAATTAATTGTATCCGATCTAAGATCTCGCCTAATTTGAATATAATACCAACCATAAGCGAAGGATTCAGGAAAGGTTCAGGTCGAAACACTCACCTGTCCTGTGCAGAGATTTCTCCTCCTCGAGCCTCAACTTCGCCCGCCACGGTCTGTGGCAATTGTGGTGGAACAACAGTTTCAGTAGGGTTCATCGCGTTAGATGTGGTTGTCTAAATATATCACAAGTTAAATAAGAAAACGCTCGCAAGAAGGCTGAGCTCGAGTGAAGTGCATTACCGCTGGATTCGAGTTGATGGACAAATCTCTAAGCTTATCTATATTTTCATTCTAAACAACATGCTATGAGAGAAGGGAAGGATACAAGAAGAATAACGCATTTTATACCTCATGAACAGCGTCTAAAGGCAAATACAGAGAATGAGCCAGACATTTGACGTGGGTCACAAACAAGGGAAATACAACTTACCAGAGTTATTCATCCAGCCAGAATCGATAATATTGCTCTTTTAAAATAGATATATTAAAAGCAAACTCAATTCAAAACAAATGATAAAAAAGACTGGAATATTTGGTCAAACTAAACGAAGATAATGACTAATTGATCCCAAAGCGACGATTTTCTTGTCTTGCAAACAGCAAACTGCCTGTCCTTTCCGGAATTTCGGACTTTCGTATATTTGGAATTTCCAATTTTTGGATGACCGCCGTCAGCCCAAACAGCGGAACTCAGAAAGTGGAACTTCCTGGATGAAATGACGACTTAGAACTCTTCTTTTAGCCTTTTAGCAGGTGATGATCTCAAGTTGCAGTCCAGAGCCGCATCATCACAAGAAGCCGCTGTCGCAACGATGAGCAGCTCTGAGCTCTGTTGGTTGATAACAACAGAGACAAAGAAGAGAAGAAAAAGAAGAGCAGTTATTTCGTCGTTGTTGTTATTGTTATCGTGATGGAGAAGAACTCTTCTACAGAGAATGATAGAATCAATCAAGGCTTACCTCCATGGGAGTCAATGAGTTTTGCCTGTGGAGGCTGGTTACAGTTTTATATGTTTGGTGTTGCGAAAGCATTACAGGAGTATGGATTAGATAAAGGAGTGAAGTACTTAGGATGCTCGGCAGGAGCTCTAACTGCTGCTGGGATCGCTTTCGATGGAAACTTCGACGATGCGATTCGTTTCTGTAAGGAGTATTGCCTCCCCAAGGCATATGGCGATATCACCGGACTCTTCCGCCTGTCCGATTATGTATCTATGTGCATTGAGCTTTGCTTACTTCCAAATTTTCGAAACCTTCCCAAAGAAAGCTTGCAAATCGCTGTGACAAGACTACCATTCTTCCGAAGTGAGCGAGTAATGGTTACCGATGATCCTGAGGAATGTGTTCTGGCTCTGCTAGCATCTTCGGCTGCCTTTCCTTTTGCACCATTAGTTAATATGAAAAATGGATGGTTCATTGATGGTGGTTTATCTGATTTTCAACCAGTATTGGACAAGCGCACAATCACAGTGTCGCCTCTGTACTTCAGCAACAGTGATATCAAGCCATCCAGATATGTTCCATTGTGGTGGACATTCATGCCTCCCAGTTCTTGTGAAACTGTTGACTGGATCTACAATCTGGGATTCGATGACTGTGTTGCCTTCCTCAAGTCAAAAGGCATCCCTCTTAAGTCCACGGGCCGATACAAAAAGACTGATGTAGAGCATCCTTACAATGATCCCAGACGTGTCAGGTGAGCTTTTTTCATTATAATGGATTAAAGATGTGTTGGCTGATAGGATTTACGTTGATATTTTAGCATTCATAGATTTATTGGTTATGACATGGCGAAAGTGCAGAATAGATACCTCGGTTTCATGATGGATGTCTTTCTGTTACTGGTATTAGTGTTCTTCTGGAAGCCCCTCGCTTTAGCGCTCATTTATGTGGAGTTGTGGTGCCGCTTGTCCATCTTGGCATTCCGGAGTTTCATGGTGGCGTTCTGGGAGTTCTTTCCTCCTTTCTTGATTCAAGATATGATTCAAAAAGCTTTCATCATGATAATTCCAGATATTCTGGGATTGTCCCACAATAAGAAACATCCTGCTCGAACAATAAAAAAGAGAAGATGCAAGCTTTTGAGAGAATTGTGGGAATGCTTCACTTGTTTGGGATCGCTGTCTCTCTTTTTGCGCTTCATTTCCGGTCCTCCTTCTGTTGCGGAGTTGCGCAAGCACCAGCGCTTGGCCAAGTATTCGGTGCTTTATAGAGTCTTTCGATATATTATTTAGCGAGGGGCTGAATTAGATTCTGTGTTCTTTGAGGGGTACGGAGAATAGCTTTGTGTAAAGTGTAATTATTTATCCCGACGCGCTTATCATTGCCTAATATGCGCGGAGCTTAATCTATTTTTTTATTAAAACTGATTTTAATAAATTACGATGACATATTTACAAACGAGACATCTATTTACATTCACCTCCGCAATGCATTCAACCGCCACTTTCCATGAGCTTGGTTTGTACGGTCACCAACTCTACTTTAAATTCGTTTAGTGCAGTAGATATCTTTTCTTCATCAAGTTTGAGTTCTTGAATTACTTCTTCACCTTCATCCTTACAGGCCGCCAAGCTGATTTCTACTACTTTTAGCTCTTCCCGTAAACCAGCAATACTCTCTTCGAGCTTTTTCTTCTTTTCAAGCAAGATAGAAGTGCTCGATTTCTCTCTACTAACCACTTCACTTGAGGTTACGACGTTTTCTTTGTCTCGAGACTTGAGTTGCTGTTTCTGTTTCTGTTGAGTTAGAAATAAAGCTAGCTGCTCGCTTTTCGTGAAGAAAGGATTAACAAAGGCACTCTTCTTAAATTCAGAAAATGCTTTGCTTCTTTCAATTCTTGATTTGTGAGGCTGATCACGAAGCTCCTCAGATAGGTCAAGACCATAAAAGAAAACACTCTCATAAAGGGATCGAATGTATTCCACTAGAGGATTCTTGTCTTTCCTTGACATCTTTTGCATGGTATTGTCAAATTTGGGTGATTCTTCCAATAATGGATCCCAATCTTCAACGGGTTCATTCTCATAGTTAGCAGACTTGCGATCTGCCTTCCCTTGTCTAAACCTGTCTTTTTTAAACCCCAGCCTGATTGAATGATTCCTCCTCAACCAAGACTGACGAATAGTCATCTGACTATAGGATAAAAGAAGAGGTAGATAGAAAATGAAAAGATATAGAATAATTTCATACTTCATTTTCCATTAGATATATAGGAGAGAAAATGTCTTTTGCTATTTTCTGGATGGCAATCAATCAAATCAATCAACAAAGAAACACCCACCACGATGGTTTCCATACAGCAGCAGTAATAGTGCAGAAAATGGGAAGTTAACGCCTGCAGTCCACTGCAGAGGCAAAGCATCATCACGGCAGCAAAGAAGGCAAACTGAGCCTTGGAGACCAATTCTGGTGAATATCATTCAATATGATCCGTGCAGTCCGTGGTGGTTTCAAAATTTCATCTTCTTTGGCTGCTAGATGCTTATCTACAGTTCAAGAAAATACTATTCGTTTAGTGCTTGTTGATCGTGAGGTATGATCATGAAATGACACAAATTCAGCATTTCTCATATGATGATCTTTTCAGGGTAATCGCGCCACGGTTTCTGCTCGGATAGGCCAAAGTTTGCTCGATGCTTGTTTTCTCCATAAAGTGGATATCGAGGGCCCTTGCGGAGGCGGCGGATCCGCAGTGGAGGTTCACCGCACTCCTATTTGGACGGAGTCCACATTCGGAGAGGGCCCTACTTGCTTTCTCTGCCACGTCCAAATTCCTTCCAAATATAACCACCTGCTTCCTCCCATGGGTGACCATGAAGTTGCTGGTTTAGAAGAAGCTTGGGAAGAAGAGAAGGTCAAATCTTCCAGACTGGCTTGCCAAATCACTTTGGACCGCAAACACGATGGTATGGTGGTGTATATCCCCGACTCTTCCCCTGCAGATCTTGTTTAATAGATAAAAGGTCTAGCGAATAAAAATAAGGAAACTTGCAATTGCTGACTGTTAACATGGAAAAGCTATTATACATTATTTACGCTAACTCTAGGCAGTACCGTAGGCTTCATTAGATGCAGAGCGATTGGCATTCCCATTACGCTTTGGCAATAAAGAGGTCGTTTCGATAGAAGGAGGTGGACGCTTCACATACCCGCCTTGTGGGTTCTTTCTCCAAGACCAGTCATGATAGCTGAACAACAATGTGCAAGCAATGGTAATCGCCATTACCAGGTTAACCTGAGGCCAATATCCGTTTGTGCACGTCTCAGTTTGGGACAGTGGGTTAACCACACATTGTCGCACCGCAAATTCAGCTAAGGGATACTGAAGTATTCCCAACACTCCACCCAATACGAACATTATGCCAGCCAGAACACCGAAGTACTTGAAACCCAAGGTGTCAGCTAAATAGGCAAATGTAAAAGTGAAGAAGAATGTTCTAAACGCCGAGTATAGCATGAAAGAGAGAACAAGAGTAGCAGGATGACGCGTAATTGCCAATACCGACCACAGCAATCCGAAAACGATTAGTATGAATGAGGTCGCCGGAAAGCCCAAGTAATCCATACAAGCTCCAACCAATGGGATACCAACAAACCCAAGAGTAATTACGAGGGTAAAGATTCGAGCATATTGGTGCTGCTCTTCCGCATTGAGATGACTGCCATCTCGAATTTGAGCATCGAAGGTACCAATGTAAAAATTCACCCAAAACGAATTAATCAGGAAGAAAACAGTCAACAAGATAAATTGCGTAGATTTTAGCTGATCGAAATAAAACAAACCACATCAGCTGATCACAGAGATGAAAGAGGAAAGAGCAGTTAAACAACTAACCTGTTCCAACAATGTCGCATCCTTCAAACTGACCGAACGAGGAACTTTACTACTCCCTGGTACTTCCATCCTCTTCCTATTGTTTTCCATCATTCGGAACTCGGAATGATGAATGAAAACAGAGGGTAAACGAATGTGTCCTAAATGTGTCTAAACTCGTAATTTTCATTAGTCACTGTTGACAAGTAAGCTCATAGGAGATATTACTCACCAAAGTGTCTTCAGGATCTTCGATCTCATCCACTTCAACAACTTCTTCATAGCTGTAGGGTTGATCAGGCCAGAAACAGAACGAAAACACAGCATTGACAGCACAAATAATACAGTAGCCTAAGAAGAGCTGTTGATAGGTCCAATGTCCCACGGTCCATAGCTGATCAAATATCAAGAAAACTATAAAGGAAAGCTGGAAAGAGCCTGTGATGAAGGCAGTAGCAGTCGCTTTTCGAGCTGGAAACAAGTTGGACAGGTGGATAATAGAACTTTGTACACCTGGTCCACCAAAGGCGATCAAACACATCGCTGGAATGAATGCAGGAAGATGATCCATATTGGAGATAGAAAAGAGAAAGCATCCCGCAGCAACAATAGCAATAGAGACGAGGGAACAGATTCTCGGACCATAATTGTCCAAGACCACACCAAGAAAGAGTGGACCCAAACAATTGGCAAAGTTAGCAATTGTGAAAATCATCTAACCATAATCAATGTTAGCTAATCATCCAAAGAGCGAAAAGGGACTTACATGAGCATAGACAGGAGTGAGTGCAGGTCCACCATCTTTCTCTCCACTAATCAATAAGGTACTGCTAATAGAAGCCCAACCTAGAATAGTCAATTACATAAGAAAACTGAACCTGTCTATCATCATTTCAATCCATGATCAAAAAAGACACTTACCATATAATATACCCCCTAAAGTCATATTTTGTAGACAAGCCAAGATAATATTGAACAGTTTATATCCTGTTGAAAAGTGCTTCATTTCAATAGTTTGTAGACTAAACTATCTAGAAGTTATCTCTAAGGAATAGAAAAGAAGTATGACGTGGAAAAGTTAGTTAAGAATATGAGGGGATTTGTTTTGTTTTTCTTGTAATCATCCCCACCATCACCATGCCCATCCCCTCTCTCTTCATCACCTCAATACTGCAAAGAGAGAAACGCGTTTTTAATCTGTGGAATTATTCCATGGAACTAATGGAATCCTTGGAATCCATGCTATTGGATTTTGGTTTTTGGGTGGAGGTCCCAAGTAGCTGGAATTACCTCATTAATTTAGATCATCTATCATTCTGTTTGTCAGGGGGTTATTTAGTTAGGTAGTTAGTTAATTAGCTATTCAGTGTTGCAGTAGTATGCTTTTTCTATCTTGTCGCTCTGTCCATATAGTTACAGTTCTTTTGGTTCTTCTTGTCTTGGTTGTCATCTACCCAACTTATCTGTTTTCAGAGAGTCAATCAAGAAATCTTGAGTTTCCTATAGAAAGAAGAGATAGAATTAGTTGGGCAATTAACAAAAGCTTTGCTGATTTCCCTTCTTCTTATGTCACCAATAACAATGACATCAACAACAACAACAACTTGGTGATTTCTTCAGATCAGAGTTGGTTATTTCAGACACTTCCTCTCACTCCACCTACTACATCTGCCTCTACGTCTACCTCTGCTACTCCTCCTATGACTATGTCAGTTACTTCCATAAAGTCCCAAGAACATGTTGCACATTGTAGTGCTAGCAATCTTCGTTATCTCTACAATGTGCTTGTGGAGGGGAAGAAGATCATCCTCTTTAATCCTTATTCCCCTTTTCCTAACGCCTCCCTCACACTTCCTCCTATTAAATCCTATTTATTCAGAGAAGAGGTATTCTTCAACATGCAAGTGGAAGTTCGTAATTCCACTTTTCGTCGTCATGAACATTGTCTCTCTTATTTCCCCGGCACACTACATGTGATGAAACGATCGACCACTCATAATGTATACCATTCTGGTAATAATAATAGTCTATCTTATCTAGTTTCGTTTTCGTTGCTTATTGTGTTCGTTGTATTTCTTATAGTCACAGACAACTTCCTTGCTTTGGTTACAACCATTTTACTAGATCGATATGTTGCACCTGACATGTTACATGCTCCTCGAAAACTCTTGGTGGATTATAATCCTCGACTCTTCAAACTATCTAAAGGCCCTCGTTCTAACCATAGTGATGATGAAATGGGATCAAAGCATATGCAGTTAATTCGCGACCTAATGTCTGATGGAGTGGTGTCTCTACAAAAGGTTATATTTCCGACCTTTACCATTGCTTATTATATCCCGCGGGAAGTAATCTTGTTGTTATTGTTTGTTAGTTATCTGGTACATGTTTTCGACGAATAGTTTGGGGCACAGGCCCCAGTACAAATTACGTCCTGGTTCTTCAAACGCTAAGAAGATTAGTCACTTCTTTTGCTCGTCATTTCGCGGAAGCTTTGATACGTTCTGTGGTTACAACTCCGAATCCTCCAGCGTGGCCAATGGTTGACCAGTTTCAAACAAGTCGACAACCAAGTGGACAATCTTTGGTCTCAAAAGATGGCAAACCATTGAAAGTAGTCTTCTTCACTCGAGGAAGTTCAGGCCGTGGCAGAACGATTGCTAATGAGCGCTCGTTAGTAGAGTATTTACAATCCCAAGGGGCAGGCGTCTTCTTTTGCTGTGACTACAGAGTCACTACATTGGAACAGCAGCTCTACTTGGCGTCACAAGCCGATGTGGTGAGCCTGGACAGTCTGATGCTGTTAATGTCGTTCCGAGTCTGACTTGATGCGTTGCTTGTAGATATTGGGACTTCATGGAGCAGCTCTTGTTCACGGTGTCTTCATGCGGCCCAATACGATTTCTATTGAGTTGAAAACACTTTATGCGTATGAATCTATTCTGTTTTTCATTCTTGCTGATGGTAGACGAGGATTCCATGGGCAAGTAGATATTCGTAAATATTTCCTTGCTCCAGATGGACACAAGCCCATCGATCAGGCTTTGATCGATCGCTTCTCAGCAGTTTTGAACGTGTCTCTCAAGTTACAGCAAGAAAAGCAAGACTGTTCTTTGGCTGATGTTCTTCACCGGCCACACAATGCGGTGTTTGAAGGTGATTTTGTTGCGATGTTGAAATGTAATGATATATCTGTCTCTCATCCTTTGGGACCTATCTCAACAAAGAGCACTTCATTATGTGAGAAAATGCTTTTGGCTAAGATCATGACCAATCATCTGAAGCATAATGGAAACAAGAAACTTCATTGTCAAGCATGTCCTCGTTAAGATCAAGGTTTAGTGATGTGTAGTGTGTTGAAGTTAGTAGACTAATCTTAAGTTATCGAGTGTTTGGAGACAACAAGGTTGGATTATAAGTAGATCATTAGTCATCATACTCACTGAGCAAGTCATCTAATTCCATCTGCTTCCCATAACTACAGTCTTCTTCTCCCTGATAATACATCATTGATTCATATCCACCCATCCCAGGTGATTGCTCTATTCCTCTACTATATTCGTATCCTGTTCGTTCAGGAGAGAGAAGTTGTGTGGCATATTGATCATATGCCTGATCCACCATGACTGCCAAATTTACTCCCACATCTGGACGACGATTGTACTTTTCAATCAACTTTTGATGTGTGGACCTCGTGCTCGAAGGTCGATAACTTCCAGTAGCTTTAGCACTTTGCATAGCTTGAAGATAAAGTCTTTCTTTCAGATTCTTTCGAGCTTGTTCAATCTCTTGTTGTGTTTGTTGTTCACTCTGTTGTCTACTTTGTCTCAACGACTCCCTTCGATTAAAAATAGCCTCAGTCTTTAGATTTGGTGCACGGGCTATTGTTGGAGAACGCAAACTGTTCATAAATTCATCTCGAGGACTGTTGGCTGCAACGCTGCGATCGGCAAATTGCTGCTGTTGTTGTTGCGATCGGGCATTGGGTCGGTCTGGACTTCTCAAGCTTTTCAACCAGAAAGATGTGCTCAAGTCAGCATCCATGTAATGCGAAGCAGCGCCTTGACCAGAATGTTGTAATCGACGATACAAGGGTTGCAGATTTTCGTCTGAGGCTTCTGTTGCAGGCCGAAAGCTCGCAGATTTTCTTTCAAAATACTTGTCACTAAAGAAGGACATCTTGCTCGGGGTAGTGGTAGAAGTCAAGGAACTGCTTGATGACCCACCAGCAATGCCAGTACCTCGCTGACTCTTGATTGATTGAGGTGTAGAGGGATAGTGGCGAAACTCAAGTTGCTTCTCAGCTTCTAGATTAGCCTGGCGTAGCTGGTAGCTCTTCTTCATCCGTTGGATAGCAGCTGCAAAGCTAGCTGGTGTTGGTAAATCACTAATGGTGAGCTTTCTGGCTGCTTTGAGTTCTGCTTGATCTAGTGAGGCAGAAGATTGAACATTATCAAAGTTTGTGCTGTACGAGTCAGCGCCATATTCTAATTCCTCAGCACGAGACATCATTTCAGAGAGCCGTAAGACAAACTCCACAGTTGTTTCACCCTTGTGCAAGATTCCAAAAGGAGGTACAATGTCTTCAGGTGCTGCAGCTATATAATAACCCTCTGGGAGATCTTCCAAGGATGTTGACGAAGACGATGATGATGACACAGAGGTGGGCGGAGCTTTTGGAGTTTCCTGTGCAGGCCCAGCACTTTCCTTATCCTTTCTTGCTTTAGCATCACTGCTAGGGATGGTCAGAGGAGGAGGAGAAGAACCAGGAGGTGCTTGGTAAGGCACTGGGGGCCACTCAAGGGGTAAAGGTGGTGCAGCAGGCAACCGAGCTGGCTTGTCCACGGCAATTTTCCCAATAGGTTTTGCAGCAGGCTTTCCTCCACCAGGTAAACCCATCGGAGGCTTAAAAGGTAGCGCCAAGGGTGGCTTTGATGGGGGAGGAGGAGGAGTTGTTTCAGGTTTAGGTGGGGATTTCACTTTGGCAAGCATTGCAGCAAGATCAGGTTTTAATGTCAACTTGCGAACAGTTTTCCCCGGTGACTCCGCTGCTGCTTCTGAAGATGTACTAGTTTTACGAGAAGGAGGAGGAGGTGGAGGTGGTGGCTTGGTAGACTTGCTCGATTCTCCAGGTGCTATTTCCTCTTCTTCTTCCTCTTCTTCGCCATCTTTTTCATCTTCTTTGATATCACCTCGAAGAACAGCAAATTTATAAGCTAACTCATCCATAATATCTTTGAAATCTCCTGGTTTCTTCTTCGTCTTGCCTGATTGAATCTTCTTAATGGGAGCTTTCTTCTCAGGTTCTTTCTTTACAGGTGGAGGTGCACCTTTGTTTTTCATTGCTGCTCGCTTGGCTTGCATTTCTGCCAAGACAGCTTGCCATCCTTGCGGTGACTCACCATCTCCTGCATCCTTCTTAGCAAGCTTTTGAATAACCAGCTTTTTGGGGGCATTCTCTGTAGTTGCTTTGGCAATGGGCTTTGTCAACCAAGGAGGAAGTGGAGGAGCTTCCAAACGCTGCGTTTTGGGTGGATCGAGAGGTGGTGCTGGTTTATCCTCTTTTGCAGATTCTGTGGAGTCCTTTTGACTTTGATTGAGATCAATGGTAATTTTCCCATATTTTCCTATGGCGAAATGAGGTGGACAGAAGGGATCAAAGGCGTATAATCCTATGCCTGCCCCAGCGGGGGGTCCTTTACAGAATCCTTCCTTCTTAGTGAACATCCCTCCAATCGGCATCTGATGCATGAAAGAAGAATGTCTATTAGCTATTGACTTCCTTGTTGCTTTTGACTTGGGAGACATGGAGCGGGTACTAGGAGAATCACCAGCACCTCCACTAGAGATACCAAACGACATTGAAGGGGGAGGGGGCGGCGGAGCATTTCGTATTCGTTGTTGAGTTAGTTGACGAAGAGTACGTTCACTCACAAATGGACTTGACGGATTGATTTTGGGCTTAAAGGTACATTCATCTTCCACCACGCGATCTTCATAACTGCGTAGATCAAAAGAATGATAGATATTCATCTCGATCTCCTTTCAGTTCATTCAATGAAATGATTCAATTCGCTCTTGATGATCAATTAATATGAGAAAGAGAGCTAGAGCTAGAGCTAGTAATCACTATATACTATTGGATATCAACAAAAGACTGTTTAGCCCCTAATATTTCGTTTGTTTTGATGCAACGGTTGCAACGCCTTCCACGCAAACCAACAACAAGTAGCAAAGCCTGCTGGTTGCACGCGCAACACAAGATCCCATCAACCAACTCATCATAGAGTAACACCATCATCCTGCTGATCACCATTGTCAAGATTAGCTACACTAGGAGCTTTCTCTGTGAGATTGGAAACTCTGCTATCATCATCTTCTTTCGAAAAAATTACTTGATTGAAGTAATTGAGCTAGTAAGACAAATTTATTCACTTTGGTAAGGAAAATAACTCTTGGAGATCGTTATTTCTTCTCAACACAAAGAACTATTATGGAGGATGCAAAAGTGAAGCTGGATTGGAAGGATGTGCGTCCTTATTTAGTTTGCCGTTTATGTGATGGATTATTTCGTGATGCGCATACTATCACAGAATGTTTACACACATTTTGTAAGATTTGTATAACAGAACATTTCCAAATGAAGAATGTACGAGGATCTATTGACTGTCCTAATTGTAAGACGCCTTTAGGCCATATTCAAAATTATATGTCAAAGATTGTTTTTGATCGTAATATCCAATCAACAGTGGATAAATTGTTCCCCGAGTTTGGCAAACAAGAAGAGAAAGAATTATCATATCTCCATCAAGCTAGAAAGAGACATTCAGAGGAGAGTGTGCAGATAGTGGAAAATGATGCAAATGCTGCCAAAAAGGCTCGTTTATCATCTCAACAGCCTCCTATTGTCGATAGAAATGCTAGTTTTAAAGTCACTTTGGTACCTGATAAAAACTGCTCGCCTAATCAATTGCTTCCTGCGCTTGAGAAGCCATCATTTCATGGCTCATTGGAGCTAAAAGTTAGTAAGATTATGACCTTTATACATAAGCGTGTGATGGAGAAAGTGGATGGTCAGTTAGCAAAGGATGATATAGTAGTATATTATGAAACACATGAGTTGGATCCAAAAGAGGACCTTAGCTCTATAGGCCCATACTTATCAGACAAAGCTATCCCTTCTTCTTTGGAGCTTAGATATCGAAAGAAAGTGTTAGCATCGTCATAGTGTTTCTGAATGCATTTATGTTAATTACGGTTCCTGTCTGTCCCTCATTCAATCCATTCTTTCTTTCTTTTGAATGCTAAAAGTGATGGATACATCTTTCCAAATACACTTCCTTTGTCTTTTAGTACAGGTTGTTGTTTTAGCTATTAGTCTTTCTGCCAACACTACAAATCCCCACCGCACTGGCTGACTGCTGACTTTGTGTTGGGCAAGGGAGAGCCAAACGGCCAGGCGGCAGAGCCAGCCAGCATCGCAACAGCGAACAGACAGCAGACTTGACCGGGAAGGGGAAGTAGAAAAGCAAAGGAAACATTGGGAATGCGAGCTGGACGCAAGGCTGGGGAGTCCGTTGGCAAGAAGGAGCAGATTTTGAGAGCTTGCACTCTCTTTCATAGTGAACGATGGATAGATGTTCTTGGTCAGTTAGAGTTTTGGGAGAATCAGGTAAGATGGCTCACATACCTCAGTTCGATCATCACTGTTCCGGTGAGTACTGAACTGCTTCCTCTCCTTGTTAGCAGAATGGTAGTTCCCCAGTGGCCACTAAGAGTGCACAAGCTTTAATGAAAGCTAACAAAGTGCTCTGCCAAACTTTCTCCTCTGGAAAGCATCGCTCGGAATATATTCACGCACTTTCCTCATTAACTCCGTTCACTTTGCCCAATACACCTTCTATCCCTTCAATAGCGAAAGTAGGAGTATGGGTGAATATTTCAGAATTACTTTTCCATCTGGGTCATATTTCGTCAAGTTTTGATGTTTTATGCCATGTTTATCGAGATTTAGAGAAATCAGTACAAGTTCATCCTGTCCTGGTTGGATATGTTTGTTGTCGTCTTGTGATGCTTTATATTTCAATACCTAGATCATTTTTGTTTCCTGAGAGCTTACAGATGCTGGAGGATATTAATTGTTCATTCTCCAAGGTGATAGTTGAGTTGCAAACTATCAAGACTTCTTTCTCTCAGATGTATGTCGTCGTAATCACTCTATACCAGTATCTATCGCAGTGGTGCATTGCTATTTGGAAGAAAAATGTCACACAGGCTAACCAGCTGCTGGCTCATTATCATTCAATGTATCAACGAAGTCTGGCATCTCTGTCAGGGAGTGTTGTTTCCCACACTATCTCTTCGGAGGAGGATCTGTCGCTTGCCTCGCTACTGGGTAAATGCTCTCTGAAGGAGTTGAATGGATCATCGGAGGTTTTATGTGATGTTCGAGTTGATTGCGGCCATTTTCTCTTTTTGTACAAGCTCTGTGCATGCGTACGTCATTGCACTTATTTCATTAGCATCGCACTTTTTACTCAGTAGAATGACTTTTTGTTTGCTTTTGCTCTTTAGTCTCCTTGGAATCTTGGTCAACGAACTTTGGAGGAGGACTTAGAACTTGTTGAGAAGTTTGGACAAGATAGTACCTTAGAGCTCTACGCGATGCGCTATTGTGCCGTCATTCTGACGATGCAAAAGCGCTACCATCGAGCTTTCCTCTACCAAGAACGACTTCTACGACGTATTGTAAACGAGTCTAGTTTATGGCTTTCATGGAGATTGCCTGGTTTGCTCTACAACATAGCAGTGTCCACCTTACATGTGGAGCAGCCTGAGACTGCGTACATCTTCTTCTTGGCTGTGTTGCGCACTAGTTCTTTGTCGCGACATAATATCCTGTTGCTTTTAAGACTTTCAGAATGCTGTGTATTGAAGTATCGGCAGCTACAGAAGGAGGAAGCGGGCAGGACTTCATTCAATGGAGCTCGCCTCTATCGGCATTCCAACGGCAGCACTCTTTACATGAGGTGATCTAAATGAATTGTTTTGATTCGAAACTTTATTTCACGTTTAAAATGATGTGTCAGGAATGATTTCTCCACAATCTTGGTGGAAAGGCTTGGCCTTAAAGCCCGTGCTGCACTACAAGACTTGGCTGTTAGAACCGGCTCTGAAGTGGTTCTTCAAGATGTTGGAGCAGTGTTGCCAAACCTATGGCTTGATTTCAGCTTAAGCACGGCTTCGTTGGCGCTTTCGATAGCGTTGGCTTCTTCAAATTTATCAGGTGGGGCTCAGAGCATGTTCGTGCTCTTCTTTGTCATTTCTCATGAGTTATCTCCTTTAGATACAATAACACCTTCGTGGGAGAAGATAAACCTTGCATTGATTGGAAATGCTATCTATGTTTCACTTGAGCTTCAAGATCCTCGCAAAGCACTTGGCTATGCTCGCAGCTTGTTACGAACACATCCCACACTACCGTAAGTCTTGTCACTTTCTTCGCATTTTAGATAACATCTAGTAATGTTAGTGGTTCCACAGCGTTTCTGTCAGAGATTTAGTGTTGAGAACATTGTATGAAAATCAAATGTTTGATGAAGTCAATGCCTTGAGTGGAGGAGGAAATGATTCGCTGAGTTACAACGATCGGATCTCTTTGTCTCTTTGCAATGGCGAATGGAACAGAGAAGAAATTGAGACAGCGATTCGAAAGAACGCTTCTCTGCCCATTTCAACGGCATGGCTGGTGCAAATGGCTTCTAAGTCTAGTTGGCCTTGAAATAAATCATTGTTGTTCAATCGTTCTGCTGGCAATCTGGTTCTTCCCAACAGGGGCCACACAGATGGTTGCGCTTGGTGTTATTTTTAGCGCATAAGATCTCTCCCAGAAACCCATCGCTGCTGATCGTGGAGGTTTTTCATTTGGTGGGAATCTGGACTTTGAGAAGGACATGGCAATATCACCCTATCGTCAACTTAGTTGACATCTGGATGCCTCGACATCATTTTCATGTGCATTCTTCTGGAACTTGCTGAAAAGATTGGCTAAATGATATTGAGAAAGTGGATAGACCTGTTGCGTGCAGTGCTCCACGCGTTTGTTGCTTTTCGCATTTAAGATTGAGGTAATGAGTCAGCACCAAGCGATGATTGTTTATTCAAGCGCAATACATGGATAGGGTCTTGAGATCCCATCTTATCAGGATCAAATCCTCTGAAATGTTGTCGTTCAGAATAAGGCGCGCTTCCGTCTAGCACAGGAGCTAACGAAGTCAAAGCTTCAGTCAACAGACTGTAACCATACTCCGCGCTTGGGACATTAAATCTCATCACCGTGGTTTGATTCGAAAGATTAGACACGCTTATCCACGGTATTGATGTCGTTTTGCCCTCACGTTGATCCCGATTTCCCAACAGATCTCGTCGCTGATCCACGAAGGATCGACGGATGGACAGACATTGCAATTCTTTTCTTGCCTTGGCTGTGAGTGGCCCACTGAGAAGAAGGATTCCAAAGGCCACAGCACCTCCAACTTTCTGTGCAATGGACCCATAAGAATCACTTCGGAGATCTGTGCTTTCCACGAAAACAAGTTCCTCCTCCTCGTACAACATTAATCGATTCACCATTCGCTCAGCACCCCACAGATCATCACGACCCTATACTCGAACCTCATAAGAAGGACACTCTTAAAAAAGAAAGAAATGACTGGACTTACTTGACGACCTGCCACATACCAGTCGATGAAGACGAAGGAGGCGCCATGTTGAAGGCGATAGCTTTGACTCTGCTTGAAGATTGCATCATTATAACAACTGATTGGGTCAGGAAGAAAGAGGAAGATAGCATCATGCTCAATAGTAGCAGATATGGTTTGATGACATTCCTTGTGTTGTTGTTGTTGTTGTTGTTCTGAGGAGGTTTTGAAAATGTTGGTCATGCCCACCGTCTTCAAGCTAAAATTAGACATCAGGGACAGTCAACCAACTTCTCTGAATGAAGAGATGAGAAGAGAATTACCAGAGAGTAGCATGTGGCCTAACAGTTATTGCAAGAGTAGTGGAATCGCCTGCCACCATTCCCCCTCCAAAACCCAGCAAAGAGAGTGTGACATAAGCCTTCCAATTCTCTTGTTCAAAGACACGAAGAGGATATTCACTTCTATTCTTCACTAATTGAGACTTCCCACGTATACATTCTACGACAATTTCATTCATTTATACAGTAACGCCATTAATACACACCATAGACATAATTCATCATTAGCGATCTTGCTGACCAGGCCAGATCTAGACCTCTAGAATCTGGGGAATCAATCGACTGTTTATCGACCTGTTTATCATCTGGAGGTGTTTCTGGTTTTCCCCGTAATAGAGTCTAACAACAACACGAACAAAAGAGAAATGACTCAAACATTGATTGAATTAGCTAGTCGAAATATTGACTATTCTCATTGGATTTCTTCTTTACAAGACGTCAAAAGTCAGAGTGAAGTTATTTATCAACTATCAAAGGAAGTCATTCAAAATGAAGAAGAGTCATCAAATCCTACCACTACCACTGCCACTGCCACTACAGCACTACTCCATCTTGTTCGTCGAGTGTTAGAAAGAGAGACTTTTAACATCCCTGTTATTGCATTCTTTCTTCAATTTCAGTCAAGATATTTGAATGATGTGACTTGTTTTCGTTCCTTCTTCCTTCTGACCAAGGCGTTCACTAGCAGATTGACCAAGGAAGATGTCCACCGTCTGCGAAGAGAAGGTCAGCCTATCTGTCTGTCTTTCTCTCTCTGTTTGTGTCTCGTTTCTAGACTGAAACTCTTCTTCTCCTCACCATCTTAACGTGTGCAGTGGGCGATATCAGCTACCGTGTGACCAAGCTGGCTTGTGCAACAGGCAAAGCCAAGGCTGTCGCTGGATTCCTGCTCCATTTAGCTGACCTTGCTTCATTCAGCAAGTCTTCCATCACTGCTATTGATGTAGACTTTCTTCAAGTTTCTATCACTGGACAACTCTACGGACTTGCACTGCGTTACCTGCAGAGCCGGGACTTCTTTGAAGTTGACTTACAGAAGTCCACACTCACACCCGCAGAATGCTTGCGCTTCTTCTACTATAAAGGGATCTGGTAGGTTCGATCACCTTCTTTCCACTCTGTTGAGATGTCTGACAGTGTTTGTGTCGTGTGCAGTCATTTGGCAGAGAAAGACTTTCTCGCTGCCGTCGACTCCTTCCTCATCGTTCTCTCCCTGCCCTTGCCCCATCTAAGTGCAATAGCAGTGAAAGCGTTAAAGAAGTGCAAATTGGCTTCCCTCATATTGAATAAGTCTCCCTTGGAGTTACCTAATTATATCAATCCCTTTCTCTCCAGCTATGCTCAAGAGGCAATAGAAGGATATGATGACATCTGCTCTGCTTTCAAGGCAAGAGATATAACAAGACTAAAAGAAGTGATAACGAAGCATACTAATATTCTAAACTCTGATCAAAATCTTGGTTTAGCTAAACAAGTGATGAGAGCATTGAAAGAATTATTGCTGCAGAACCTCTCTCAGGCCTATATCACTGTGCCCATGCAAGAAGTTTGCAAGAAATTAGAACTTGAAGACAAGATAGCTGCAAAGAAGTGGATTGTGGATTGTGTTGGGCGTGGAGGCATTCGAGCTGAGATTGACGATTCCAATGAGATGGTGCGATTCCCTGGTCTTCCGCCATCAAACTTGGCTGAGCTGGATGGCTTATTGGGCACAGCCTTCCAGAAGATGGCGGAGCTTTCTGATGCATTGCGTGCTAAACATTCAGAGCTGCTTACTTCCTCGAGTTATATTTCGAAGATTGCGTCAGCGGGAAAGGGTTTTCCAAGTAAAGGATTGACTCCACGAGGTCATTTTCCCTCTTCTGTAGAGGCTTCCTCATTAATGATCTAACGTGAATAACATTCAAACTCATTCTTTTTTTCTAATTTAACCTTCTTGGGAAGAACTAAACACTTCGTAAGCTAAATGCTCGACTGTTTATACTGTAAAGCAAAGCACACAGATTTGAAAAGATTGAGGGAATGCTAAGTAGTCGTTTATTTTATCCTAATTATCTCTTTCTACTATATGGACTGTTTCTGATATCTACAATGAACTCAATCTACATAGTCTACACTGCGCAGAGTACTTTGTAGAGTGAGTGCAATTGAACCTCGTTGCCAGAGTTTAGCAATCTGGCTCTCTAGCTCTGGCTGGGTCTGGATGGGATTGGCTGGCTGGCGATGAATTGATTGATAAATCTATACTATAGTATACTCTGAACTATACCAGACTAGAGTATCCCCAAGAAGAGAGAAGAAGCCATGGCCGTGACTAGATCTAAAGCTGCACGTTCTGCAGAAGCTGCATTAAATCGTCATCCTATGGCAGTGGAAGCTTTCAAAGAAGGTGTTGGTTCTGTATTAAGACAATGGACAGCATTGGAATTAGCAGTTTTCCATCAATGGGGTGGTCCTTCTAGTAAAGAAAGAGCTGATGCTTTAGGAGATGAAATTGTCGCCTTGTTTACAGGACCTGATAAAGTGTATAAAGATGACATTAGCTTGGTGTTAGAGGACTATCTAGACACTCAGTTCAGTACAGTCTGTGAAGATGGCAGTCCTGATGAATTAGGAGAACTCTTTGTGACTATGTGGCGTCAATGTTGTGAAGGAGATATGTCAATGGTTACTAATATTCTTGCTAAGGAATATGTTCGTCATGAGATGGTCACGAAGTCACAAGGTTTAGAAGGAGGAGATGCTATTGATGAAGATGATGATGATAATGATGAAGAAGCTGGTGGTGAAGGTGGTCAAGAAGATATGGTGAATCAACTCACTCGTCAAGCACTAGAAGGTATAGCAGAAGGAGAAGAAGGAGTGATGGAAGATGATTCCAACGCTCCTCCTCTAGTGGATCCCGATGGTTTCCAGACCGTGACAAGAGGACGGAAAAGCAAGAAAGCTGGCGGCAAGTCATCATCATCATCATATAAGATATGAGATAGTAGTAGTTCTTTTTTCAAGTTGTTCAATAAGGAAGCAGTAAGTAAATGACATAACATTAATGACTACAACAGCTCGAAGTTCGCATAATTTATTCACCACAGGGTAGAGTAGGGTAGGGTAGTATGATAGTATAGTATTTTCTCTCCTTCTTCTTCTAATCTACTGTCCCAATACAGTAGCAGTATAGAAATGTATGAATCATCAAGACACAACACACACTACAGTATTCAGAATCCAAGCAATATCATTGGAGTAAGATATGACCAACCACTAGGAATAGGAAACTACTGCAAATGCATTAACACTTTGGCAACATATCCTACTTCTTCCCACAAACAACACAACCAAGTAGTCCTCCATTCATTCCATTAGAACTCAGCGAAGAGACTCTGATCGCCATTAAAAGGTCTAACAGGCATAAGGTTGGAGAGAGGTTCATGATGTTGATTGGCAGTAGGGATGAACTCTGGCACCACCGTGCCGTTCTTAATGCCATCGATATCAACACTAGAGAAGAAAGGATGTTCCAAAATAGCTCTTGTAGAACCTTCCGAGACACCAAGACGTCTAAAACAACAGAATTCCGATTAATGTGTCTCTAAGAGAAAGAGATCAAGTGCTGTAGGTTAGGTTAGGTAGCTTTGCTTACTCAGCAGGGTCAGCCTTGAGAATCTGACCAATAAGAATACGAGCTTGAGGATTACCAGCATGTTGATCAATACGAGATGACAGTACTAATCCATTCTTCTTCACCATTGCAATGTTAGTAAAGAGTTCTGTCACGTTATCAGGTCTCTTTGGTGCAAAGGGCGTAACAGCCATTAACATCTCATAAATGATTACACCCAATGCCCACAAATCAGAAGCATGATTGTGTCCAAGATTGAAAATTAACTCTGGTGATAAATACTCTATTGTATATATCAAGATTTAGCATAAGAAAGCAACTATAGACAACAACTACTACTGTAGTAGTAGCAGGAGGAGGAGGTAACTTACCTGGAGTACCACAGAGTGTGTAAGTCTTAGCATAGACTTTAACTTCACCATTTGCATCTACTTTAGTATAGGGAACTTTCTTAGAGAAGCCAAAGTCAATAATACGCAAGTAACCACGTTCATCCAACATAATATTTTCAGGTTTAAGATCTCTGAAGACAACTCCTTTCTCATGAATATGAGCCAAACCCAAAACTAAATTAGTGGTATAGAAGGCACAAAGGTTGAAAGGTAGACCACAATTGTCACAGAAAGGTGGAGTTTCATATACAACACTCCATAAATCACCACAATTCAGTGGTTCGGTTACCATGACTAATTGATGAGGAGTTTGATAAGTACCAAAAAGCTTTAAGATGAAAGGACTGTCCATGATGGCAAGAATCTTACGCTCATCCAAAACATGACGAAGTTGTCCTGTTTCAATAACAGCTAGCTTTGACAATGATTTCAAAGCATAATTAATAGGAGGATGATTCTTGTCAGCACGGTATTCTGCTAATGTCACGACACCAAAGGAACCTGACCCTAAGATATACTTCATCTTAAACTTTGTACTATCAAAGACAAGTTCTTTTGATGCTGGAGGTGCTTCTTCAGCAGCATTATTAGACTTCACACCAGCTTGTTGTTTAATAGCTTTCTCAGCAGGACCATAAAGATTTTCGAACAGTTCCACAGTGAACATCAGACAGCTCATGTGCGTCACTGCCACCATGGACAAGGGACACTCTGCACCTTCTGTCTTGCCTTGTTTAACCCATTTCCAAGCATCTGCCATGTTCGCTTTAGCACGCAAAGCACCCATACCAACAATGCACCCCTCATAGACTTCACACTGGCTGTCCACTTGTTGCTTCTCGTCCTTCTCTGATGCCGTCTCTTCCGTCACCACATCATTATTATTTCTTAAATACTTGCCAAGCTCAGTAGCATTCATGAATTCAACAGAACGACGTTTACCATCTCTTGGACGAAGAATATTAAGTGTTTTGTCAATCTCATTGCGAGTCATCTTGTCATTCAACTTACTCGAGGTTATCGCAGCATGTCCTTTTTCAATGATAATGATTTGTGTAGTTAAGTCTTTCTCGTTAATCAGCTTATCTCCAGGATTGAATTGTATGATTTGTAAAGTGGCGACTAGACGGGACAAGTCGATGGCAGAGAGTGTGGCAAGTTCCGGTGAGGCAATCAGCCATCGAGCACGTTGGATCTGGTTAGCAGTGGCGGAAATAGCTTGAATTCGCTTGAAGATCTCTCTGCTCAAGCTCCAGAGCACACACTTTGACTTGCATTGCACTGTGGCAGAGCGTGGCGCATCGTACAGCAAGGCCAGCTCTCCCAACATGCTGCCGCGACTCATCTCACGAATTACCGAACCATTAATAGTCACTTCAAGTGTACCACTTTCAACCACATAGAGCTTGGAACCAGCCTCACCTTCAGTGATGAGGGTGAAGCCTTCATCAAACTCTTCTTTCTTCATACCTTTGATGAGCAGTTCCATCTTGGGATTGGCTTCTTCAGCACTGCTTTGAAGAAAGAAAAACCCACTTAAGGCATTTGTAATAAGTCCTCTGGTGGGCTCATCCATGACATCGCCCACAAGCAAGGAGCTGATGTCCATGTCATAGGTCGTCTCTTGCCGCTCGAAAATACGCTTTGGATTTCTGCGATTAGTGGCTTGCTCTTTCTTGCTTTGCGTTAATTTCTCTCGCTCAAAGTCTTGATCATCAATAATTGTGCTGCCTCGAGGGCTTAACTGAATACTGGAAGCACTACCCATTTATCTATCGATTTCTCCCTCTTCGGTGGTATGATGGAATGACAAAAAATAAAAACAAATAATCTAGAAGGAAGTATGAACTGCTGACAATTTTGAATCTATTAGACAGATCAAATAAAGGAAAGTGTCCGACCTTTCTTTGGATAGGTTATTTCGTTTTCTGTCAGGGCTTTACTAGGTCGTCGAAGCCTTTGCTTTTCATGTCCAAGGCAACGCCCACGCCGTCTGCAGTCAGTCTCTCTCTGCTGTGCTGCTGTTGTTGCCTTGGCGTTTCACATCCCCTTGACCGTTGACCGTTGCACCACCGGACCGCACACCCAGCAGATAATCTGAAACCATCCCAAAATGCCAATTCCCGAATATTCGAATATTCGTACCGTTCGTCACCTCCTCCTCTCTGCTGTGGACACCGGAAACCGACAAAGTTGAAGAAGCGAAGAAGTCGCATTTTCACGCTCCTGCGCCTTTCTGTGAAAAAGTGTGCCAACTTCTGACTTCGTGGCAGAAAACTGAAAATTCTTCGCAACTTCTTCATTGAGGCTGCACTGTCCAGCCATGACATCTTCATTATTGAAAGCCTTATCCTTTCTTAGGGGTTCTTTTTGTCTTCCTTAGGAATCTTATTCTCTTTCATCAGCTCTTATTATAGATTAACGCTTGTCAGTTAGTTCATTTGGTGTTGAAAAGTTGTTAGTCTGAAGAATTCTCTAACGCCTAACTGAAAGTCAAATTCACTTATTCTGATCTCTCATATCAATCTTATTATTGAATGACCATGTCTGCTCTATCAAGCCCTAAGTTCGAACCAAAAGAAGACATTGAGAATCATCTCTATTCTACTGGTTCTCCAAAGAGTATTCTTCTAATGGATGCTCCTGAATTTCATTCCTTGGAGTCCCTCTCTGGCAGCCCTCACTCTGATTCCTTTTGCCATCTTCCTGCAGAAGTTATCCCAGAGAGAAAGAATTCTCCTCTCTCCTTGGATTCTGTCGGAAGCTCGGCAACCTCTTTGTCAGTGTAAGCATTCTTAACTTCCAACGATGGAGCCCTTTGAGCTAACTCTTTGTCGTTGTTACAGGGATGCTCTTTTATCGTCTTCCAACTCATTGGGATCGAACAATCGAATCGTTGATCACGCTTTTCATCGTCTTTCTCCACCTTCTGATGAATTTTCTTTGTTGGTGTCTGTTCCCAATGGCGAGCAAGCTCAGCTGTCGTCCTATCTCTCTCCCAACGACGAGCTGGCATTTGGCAAAAAGCCTACTCACCGTTCTCAGGCTGAAGGCTCAAACAGAAGCTACAATGCAAGATTCCCTGCCTTTTCCCCTCCCTCCGCTCCGCTTATTCCTGCCGCTGGAGCCGCTCGGGGAAGCTTTTCGTTGAACAGAACATACGGTTCCAACGTTTCTTATTCAAGCTACAACCAGGGGTATCCTACAATGATTGATAATTCTGCGAACCAAGTTTCACCCTTGGCTTTTGCGAACAATCGCCCAGGCTACTCTGTTCAGATGCAAGGTGGTCAACCGTATCACAAAGCAGCTATGGCTGGCAAGCGTCAACCGTTTCCTGTTGACGGTTATATCTATCAGGTAAGACTTTGCAGCTGCGGCTTTAGGTGGACCTTTTCGTTCGCTAACTTCGCCTTCTGCTACACTTAGGTGCAATTCAAAAGAGCACATCGCAATTTTGTCCTTTCTCCGACAGCTTCTCGTAACATTCACCCTGGTGATTACGTGAAGGTCGAGGCAGATCGCGGAGAGGACTTGGGTGTGGTGCTATCTCGCACGCCCGCCGACCAATTTGAAGAAGTGATGCCAACTGCCGGCTACCGTGGGCGTGGCTTCTCTACCGGTCAAGGCGAACGAAAGCTAATTTTGAGACTTGCCACGCCCGAAGAAAGAGCCTCCGTGGCTTCTAAAGTACACGACGAAGAAGTTGCCCTCCAGGTTAGCCTATCATTGGATATTCACTCAAAGTTGCATGTGTGCTTACTTTTATTGTTCTGCAATTATAGACAATCCGTGAAAAGGTTGCCGAAAGAGGGTTGATCATGGCAATTTTGGATGCTGAATATCAATATGATCGCCATAAACTCACTTTTTATTTCGAAGCTGATCGCAGAATAGATTTTCGTGATCTTGTAAGTGAGCTATTCTCTCAATACAAGACCCGCATTTGGATGCAGCAAGTTGATACGTCGGCTGTTGATCCTAACGATCCTGGTACCGAATTGGCGAAGGCTGCTGGCTTGCTTCCTGAAAGAGAAGAGTACTTTTCTGGCCAGTCTTCTTTATCGAGCGGTTATGGAGGTGACGTTTTCAGAGAAGGCTCCTTTACGACCTCTTTGCCTGTTTGGAGTGAGGCTGTAGAAACAGCCATTCCTGTCAAGACTGCAGTTGACTACAACTATTATTCAACTGAGTCGCAATCATGGGAACGAACTAATAGCTGGAGCAGCGCTGAGAGCTTCCAAGGACAATGGTGCCAGGAGAGATACTAGATGAGACTTTCCTTTACCGTTCGACTTTGTAGATACCATTTGTTGCTTTTGAGCAGCCTGTTTATACTGTTAGATACGTGCTCTTTCATCCGTAGAAGTCAAATCAGGATTATACATGAGTCTATTGCATGTGATGACGATTATAAAATATCGGATGCATGACTGCTATATATACTACTAAATGAAATCTAAAACTAAAGATAAAGTTTAATTTTTGATTATACATTCAAATTATACTTGTGATTATTTCAAGTGCCTGCATCTTAATTGGTATGTCAGTTTAGCATTTACAGTATTGAGTCTCTCTGGAAAGGAAGCGCTCAATACATTGTACTCTGTTTCATTATGTACATAAACTCATCAGAGGAAATCTCTCCATCTTGATCTCTATCGAACTCATCGATCATGGCCTGCAGTTCTTCTTCGCTCAAATTCTCTCCAAGTTCTCGAGCCACTCGTCGCATGTTTTTTAAAGAGATCTTGCCAGAGTGGTCATCATCAAACAACTGGAAAGCTTTGCGAATCTCTTCCTCGGGGTCTCGACTAGCATAGCGCTCCGCCACTAACACCACCAAGACAAGATAGGGTCAAAGCAAAGAACAGACTACGCCACGAAGAGAAGATGACTTACTGATTTCAAGAAATTGTTCATAATCCACAGTTCCAGTATTGGAAGGATCGACATCTACAGGTACGGAACAAAGCATGATCAATGTCAGCAAGAAAGAGGAAGGTTAGTCTTCACATACAATACACACACAGTGACTAGACTGTGTCTACTCAACAACAGTAATAGCAACAACAACAGCTGTGTGATATGACACAACAACTCACCGTGTACCATCTTGACCACCTCAGGCTTCTTCACATCAAAGCCTAAAGCTCTCATTAAGACTTTCAATTCATGCAAATCAATGGAATTGGTTTTATTGGCATCAAAGAGATCAAAAGCTTCTTTGAGTTCTTGCTTCTGATCTTCTGTTAACTCGGGCTTTCCCTGTGCACAAAAACAATTCGAAAAATAAGATAAACGAGACAATTAATACCAGTGCCAATAAACTTACCTTCTTTCCTTTAATTTTCGACATCATATAATAAATTCAGAGGGATCTTTCCCTGGTTTCCAGAGGATTGTCACTCTCTTTCGAATAGAATGCTATGGAGGCAGACCAGGGCATTCAAAACGGTCTCCAGCCAGAAACACATCTAGATCTTCAGATAGCCAGGTAGCCAGATAGACAGATAGCCTGATCCCCAAAGAAAGCAACAACAACAATGACAAATCAGTAGGTCTAATATAATATGCAAGCGATCTTTATTTTGATATGCTTGTGCTTACTTCTTTCTATGATCCTATCTGATACTGAAATTAGTTATAGAAGACACTTAGTTGTGTTAAGTCATGGAATTGTAGGAAATAGTCATGATTTGTCCTTCTTGGGAGACGAACTAGAGAGAAATGGTTTCCTTGTCTTACGATCCAACTCGAATGAGTTGCATAAGAGCTTATGTGGGATTGAAAAGGGAGCCAATAATCTGTGTGAGGAGATTGCAATCATGAAAGCAGCTCATCCTGACGTGCAGCGGATCAGCTTTGTTGGCAATAGTATGGGTGGACTCTATGCTAGAGCTGCGATTAAAAAGATTTATGATCCCATTTCACAGTGTTGTATGGGACTACTACCTGACTTGTTTATGGTAAGAACGCATTGTTGTTTTTCACTTACTATTGGTTTCACTTACTCTGCTGTCCCCCTTTCCCCTTCCCCCTTCCCCCCTGCTGTAGACTATTGCCACACCTCATCTTGGTGTACGACATCATACCTTTCTCGATGAAGTTGGTCTAAAGGTACCTTTATCATTCAAAAGAGGTATATCTAGCCTATTAGGTCGTAGCATCAAGAATCTCTTTGGCATGGATGGCATGGGCTTTAATCATTCCCTCATCTTCGACATGGCCACCTCTCGTGTCTTTCTGGATCCTCTCAAAGCCTTTCGTCATAGACGTCTTTATGCTAATATCGAAAATGATCTTGTGGTACCTCTTGGTACCGCCGCTATTCTTCCAGAGGATGTGGTGCGTGGCATTCGCAGACGACATCATGAAGATGTTGGCATTGTCGCCATTTTGAAAACACACGAAGATGAAAACCTTTATTCTACACCTTCGCTGAAGAGAAAGAAGAAAGAAGAGCATCTTTTGCGTACTATGATAACAGGATTAAATGAAGTGGGCTGGGAGAAAGTTCTGGTACATTTCCCGGGACAGTTCCCCACAGCCCACAATAAGATTTGTGCCATGACGAAGTTTGGACCTTTGATTGACCAATTGCTAGGCTTTGAGGAAGGTCGACCTATTATGAAGGATGCAGTTGCTTGGTTTCTGGAGAAAGCAGAATAGATAGACTTAGACTACCTATATAGAGTAGCTATAGTAGGTATAAAACACATTTCGTTTAGAGCACATTGCTAGAAGTAAAGAGGGTTATCGAGGAGGATTACATTTGAATGCTTGGCTTCCACTCTAAACATGGAGCTTTGTTGTTTTTGAAGAACTGAAATGTTGATCTTCAACTTATGCATATAAATAAGAATAAGATGAGAATTAACGCGATAGTTAAATCAGTTCTCCAATTGTATTACAATTGTAGTTGCTACAGTACATACTTGCATCATACAGCAATCTAAATCCAAATATCCAGAATCAGGCGATCTGGACTTGTTCGCACTCTGCTGCTGGAATGAATGACTTCTCCATAGAGACATTGACATTATAATCACATTATCAAGAGAAGATCCCTCCACCTCCATGATCAACCCAGATTTTGATCCTAGTGTAATAGCCTCTGAGGCAAAAGCTAAAGTTGAGAAAGATCCCTCCAGTGTTGAAGGTAGTACTGCAGACTGCAGTACATACAGTCTTCCTTTAGTCCCTCTCTTGTGTTTTCAATGCTATGCTCACCCATGTCACACTCACCATGTGTTCTACTTATTCTTTCTAGAGTGTCGCAATGTCTTCTTAGAGCAGATATTTGACTGGTCAGACTATTACAACGAGTCTTGTTCCTCTGATCCAGAAGGTGTTGACAGTCAAGCCATGGCACAGTCTTTAGTGGAGCTTTGGCTAGCCTATGCTGATTTTGAAGCTAATCTAAGGCAATATAAGAAAGCTGTGGATGTCTATGAGAAGGCCATGGGTGATCCCATAGTGGGTCGAGTGGGACGTCTCTATCAAGCCTACGCTGACTATTGCCTTGCTCGAGGTCGACCTGGAGCAGCACAGAAAGCTTATCTTTCAGGTCTTTCGACACGAGATATGCCTAGAAAAGATAGTGATACCTTGTGGATGATGCTGTTGGGGTTAGTCCAGCAGGTCAATAAGAATGCTACACTGACCTTGTCAGAGCTGAGAGGTCTAGTAGCCAAACAAGTGACAGAAGGGTCTCAGTTAGCACCACTACCTTCCTCTTCTAGTGATAGTAACACAACTTCTTCCTTGACTAATGATCGTCAGGGTGGTGTTGATTTTGCTTCAGACAATGCTGCCATGATGACATTGTCTGCTTCTAATGTGGTAGTGAAGGAGGAAGAGGAGGCAATGGTAACTTATATGGATGTCGCAGAAAGCAAGGAAGAGCAATGGCAGCCAGCAGACAATGTAGTTTCCACCAACTCCATAAGCCTTGAGAAGTTGTTGGAGGAAGACAATTTGGATGGTGTGGCGGGGCTGACTCCAGAGCAGATAGTGCGTGCTTATCGCTTGCGCCCACTGATGCTCTTCGTGGCGCCTCACAAAGAGCCTCTAGTCTCAGGATTGTCTGCACTGGAGGAAGGTGAGAAAGCAGCCTTGGAAGCATTCTTACAGAGTCCACTCTCTCTTAAATCGGAAATGCTAAGTGCGCGCACGAATCATATTTTGGATGTATTGGAAGGACTTTGGTATGCTCAAGCTCTGAAAGAACGACACTTTGATATGTGGATCGTGCAGATGAATGAATTACACAAACAGCAAGAAGCTGTGGCCTCTGAGGTAAGACGACAGAAAGTACTGACTGATGACTGACTAACTGGCTGCTGCTGACTCACATGTTGTGTTGCTATCATACACTGTGTACTGTACATTTCTTATTAGGGGGAGAGAAAGAGACTAGCCAGTCGCAGTGCTGTACAGAGAGAGCTATTGCATGCTCTTATCAATAAAACACTTTTCTCACTCTTGATTGAACAGGAAAGAGTGTTAGCAGGTTTACACTTTCCTCGATTTAATGAAGTTTTCACACAAACCTTAGAGTCTGCCGCTCGTAGTCATATGACTGCTTCATCCTCTTCCTCTGCTGCTGCTTCTTCTCTTCCGATGTCATTCTTCGATAACATGATTGCTGCTGAGTTAAGTCAACAACGTCGTCTGGTCTGTGCATTACTTTCTTTGCGCTTGCTTGCCCCTATTTCTGTGCCAGGACCGCGACTAGTTCGTGCCATGTCAACCGAATCCGATGCTGCAGACTCATTAGGTGGAGAAGATGGCAATCATGATGGAAAGAAATTGCGCAAACGTCGGCGATCAGTTCTTCCGCAAGGATATGGTTTCGCGTCAGGTTCAGTGGGAGGCGAAGAAGAAGACAATAGGATGTAGATGATGCAGTCTAGTGATGTGTAACAACTACTGGGTACTAGTATAGTCTATAATAATTAATATTTACAAAAGCTATCTACCATCTCCAATACAAGTCCTTAATCCACCAATACAAGCAGATTGACTTTAACCAACAGACACATGATGATGATGATGATGATGATGATGATGATGATGGTGATGATGATGATGATGATGATGATGATGATGATGATGATGATGATGATGATGATGATGATGATGATGATGATGATGATGATGGTGATGATGATGATGATGATGATGATGATGATGATGATGATCAAAAAGTCAACAAGCGAGTCTGTCAAGTGGCTATTGCAACACAAGCTCTTCTCAGCTTGACAAAATGTATTCGTCCAACTCTACTCCCCTCTCTTCTTCTTCTTGTCGGAAAAGACTAATTGAGGAGGCAAGGAGGTCTTGAATGTTCACAGAGACTTTAAATCATTCAACAAACTATCCAAGTCATCTTCCCCTCCCAGCGTGTCATCATTTTCATCGTGATAGTCGATATCATGGGAGAGGGCAGAGGGCAGAGAGGCGGTAGTGATGGTAGAAGGCGGAACAATACTACCTTCTAATAGAAAAGAAGGTGGTGGTCCAGTAGAGATCGTTGAGGTAGCACTTCGACCTTCATCTTCATCCATTAGGAAAGCATCGCAACGTGGCCATTTGACTTCAAGATTACCTCCTCCTGTTAACTTTCTCCATAGACCATTATATTGGAAGACATCATTATCTCGTTGTAATTGATGCATGACTTCACGATTACTATTATAAATCATCTGTCCTGTGACATGAGTACGTGTTTTCATTTCTCTTTTCCATTGACTATGTACTGTGCCAGTACTTGATGATGACGTATCCATCACTTTCTTCCAGACAGTGAATTGTTCTTCTTGTTTGGTCATTTTCAATTGATTTTGTTCATCTGCTTCCTTTTGCATAATTTCTAATCGTTTAGATAAAATGAGATTTGCTTTCATTTCTTCATCTTCTTTTTGTTCTCGTTGTTCTCGTTTGAGTTTTCTTTTATTCAAAGCAAGATGAATCTTCTCATAATATTGTTCTTCTTGTTTGACTCGTACTTTACGTTCTCTTTCTAATTTCTTTTGATTTACTTCTCTTTCTTCTGCTAGTAATGCTTCATAGAGTGTTCGATAACAATCTGGATCATGTACAAGATCAAGAATTGGTTTTCTCTTAGCGACTAAGATTTGATTATCTCGTCGAACTTTCGCACCATGTGCTAATAACATTTCAATAATCTCTAAATCTTGATTCATAGCAGCATGATCAATGGCAGAGAATCCCCCTTTATCAATATTATTGGCATCAGCTCCATTTTCAAGAAGATATTCCACCATTTGTAATTGAAGCTTCCGTCGATCAGGTGAGTGTTTCATCATGATGATGAGATCAAGAGGAGTGACTCCCATCTCATTAGTGACATTAATCACAGCACCAGCACGACGAAGCATTTTCATTCCTAAGAGATGACCATTGCGTGCACACCAATGCATGGGAGTGTAATACAAATCCTCTGGATCTGGTAGGTTAGGGTTAATACGAGCATTGAGAAGACTATGTAGTTCTAAATGATTTAACACAGGTCGTGCACATTCATTAATTAAAGCGACATCAAATCCTGCTTTATTATAAGGTGGACCATAGTTAATTACAGCTCGTACTAACACTTTACCACCTTTCCTTGCTACACGATGAAGAGAAGACAGAAACCCTCCTTTCCTATCTCCTTGAGTTGAGGTTTTCTCAGAGGATGTGAAATCATCATCTGTCTCAGAGAAATCTCCTCCCCAGTCATCACTGCTATTGTTACTGCTGTTGTTGCTAATGTCTGTGTTCATTGATCGTTGAGATGTGTCTTTCTTTTTCAAAGTTAACTTCTCTGCGATCATCTGAAAAGAGCTTGGACGACGTGTTGTTGATGTATTTGTTGTTGTTGTTTTCATTCTCTATTGCTTCTCATATAGTCTGACACCTTGTCAATGATGATGTGAGAGAAAGACAAAAACTGTTTGTCAGGCCGTTTCGCACGGATCAAGCAGAAAACTGTTTTTCACTCCCAACGAAGAAAAAGCAAGGCAGAAGATTGAAAGCAGTTTTTGAGATCGAAAAGCTGTTTCTCCGTCTGATATGGGAAGGCAAACCAAACCAGTCAGTCAGTCAATCAGCAGTCAGCGGTGGTATTGCAAACACAAAACAGAAAGACAGACAGACAAGTCCATGTTGCGAAGGACTGGGTCATCACTATTCTATTTCATCTTCCTTATCTCCTTGGCTTCTTTTCTTGTCCATGAAGCTGATGGGTTTGCAAGTCCAAGACGTCTACTAACAACAATGCCTTTGCCTTGTCGCCAGCAACATCGGCAACATCAGCAACAGCATGTGTCGTCCACGTGGCCATCGACACGGTCATCATCATGGTCAACATCACGAGACAGGAGCAGCATCTTGTTCTCGACTGCCTCTGCCACTGCTGCCACAACAGCTCTCCTGCAGTCAGCAGCCTCAGCCTCAGCCTCATCATCTCCAGCTGCTGCTATTCTCAACAAGCTGGGCGCTGTGACAGCCATCTCCGGTGCCTTGGCTTTGCTGCAGTCCGTCACTTCCTCCACCACTATTGGAGGTCTATTAGCAGGGGCCCTGCATGCCATCTCTGGACCTGACCATCTCGCTGCCCTTCTCCCTGCCAGTGTGGGCAAGAGTGGTCGACATGGTCTGCGCATGGGCGCTGTCTGGGGAGTAGGCCATGGCATCGCTGCCGTCGCTATTGGTGGTGCTGCTTTCTTCTTGAAAGGTCGCCTAGCCAAACAGTTCGCCTTCTTGGAGAAGATCTCTAACCTAGCAGGCTCTGTGGTAGGAGGAAGTCTTGTGCTGATTGGACTATTAGGTATGAAGGAAAGCCTCGAAGAAGGCGCGGGTCAGCATAGCCAAGAGGAAGAGCATCAGCTGGAAAGCATCGATCAGTCATCAGGACAAGGCAGTAGCAAAGGTCGACAACAAAGTGCTGGTCGTGCTAATCTCGCTCTTGTTGCCAATGGCATCTTGCACGGCTTCTCTTGGGATGGCGTGCCAAGCATTGCCCCGGCCATGGCAGTCAAGACCTGGCAAGCTGCCTTGGCCTACTTGTTGGCCTATGCTCTGGGCACAATCGTTGCTATGGGCTCTACCGCAGGGGCAGCAGGCGCGCTGTCTACTCGGCTAGGCAAGTGGACAGACAATCCAGATCTGCCGCGCAAGTTGTCCTTCGCCTCTTCTCTTCTCGCCGTGGCCATCGGATTCTTCTGGATTGCCCAGGCGCTGCTCGGGAGGCACCATTGAAGCTAAACTGCTAGACTGCTAGACTAGACCAGACTAGGTAGACTAGACTAGGTACTGTACTGTACTGTAGCATACTAGATTGTACTAGTTGATGATGAAGATGAAGATGATGATGGTGATGTGATATGATAATTAGTTAGTTAGGTGGGTAGGTGGTAGACTAGTAGGCCAATGGTCAAGAGCTAACTTTACTTTACTTTACAGTGTGATGGTCTCCAAGGTAGTCTAGAGGTTAGGGTTAGACTACTAGCAACAACTAGTCTAGAGGAATCCGAAGCATTGCTGCAGGTTTAAGGCGAGGGCTGGAGGGAAGAAGTCTGAGGGAAAGACTGCCGCAGCGCTCAGACGAGACCGACCTGTGCTCTGCATATGACATAACATGACATAACATGATTAGCATTAGTTAGTGTGATAGACTATGACATAGCTAGTATGACTACTCACCGGTTGCTTGACTAGCAGTGCCTCGTCCCAAAGAGAGAGAAAGTTGAACACATCCCAGAAGAGCAGACCCTCCCCCTCCTCCTCCTCCTCCTGCTGCTGCTGCTCCTGCTGCACCTTCCCGCGTCGGCTTTCCACTACCTTCACTGCTGCAGAGAAAAAGTCTATTCCACTAATATACCGCGAGGAAAGTTCGTTGTCCATGGAGGTGGAGGTGGAGGAGGAGGTGCGGCACAAGTCCATCGCCTCCGCCACTCGCCCACGCCCCAATAGCCATTTGACCACCGCCACCTTCTCATTGAGACGCCATAGCATGTCCACTCCTGCTTGCCCCAGCAGAGAAGAGAGGTGCTGCCTGCTAGCCTTCTCCTCCTCCTCCTCCTCCTGCAGAGAGTCGGAGAACTGCAGCAGCACGAAGGCGACCTCCACCGCATCTGAGTAAAGGTTTAATCGCAATGCCTGGAGGATGGAATGGTAGTCTCCCGTGTAGAAGAGCAGGTGTAAGTGTAGCACGGAGAGGGAAGCACAGCGTGGCACCTCCTCCTCCTCCTGCTGCAGCGCTGCCATGTACCCGCCCAGCTGCCTCGCCCACAGGCTGAAGCCATCGCGACATCGCAATAAGAAAGGCACCCACACTAAGGCCACGAGCTCTGTCTGCGTGGTGAGCAAGTCTCCCTGTGGACTGCGACGCAGCAGGAGGAGGTGGGTAGTGTCGTGCGTGTGTGTCATGGCTGCTGCTGCTCGGGTAGCACTTCTGCGGTAGTCCCTCGACAACGCGGAGGGGCGATGGTGAAGCTCTTCTTGACGATCTTTCCAGGCTGCCACTCGCAATCCCAAGGCAGTGATCTCTGAGAAGAGCACGGAGGGAATGCCGAAGGGCTCGAGGGCTTCGCTACCCCACACCTCCTCCTCCTCCTCCTGCTCCAGCCACCCCAACACTCGCCCGCCACCTCCTCCTCCCCCTCCCCCTCCTACTCCTCCACGACCTGATGACCCTGTAGATCCTTTACGAGAGGAGGAAGACAGTCTGGCAGAGAAGATCTCGCTGAGACTAGCCCTGCGAGAGAGGTCAGCCCCTCCTCCTCCTCCTGCTACCCCCGCCATCCTGACCTCCTCTAACCGACGAAACTCTTCGCGATAAGGCTTCATCAAAGCTTCAGAATAGCTTTGTATTACAGCAGTGGCAGCTCTTTCTTCGAGGTGGTGGAGGAGGAGGCGGAGGAGGGAGAACTTGGCTAGTCGACTCATCGCCTCCGCCACACGATCACCTCCTCCTCCTCCTGCTCCTCGTGGCTTGCTGTGAGGAGCCTTAGCCTTGCTTGAGAGGCGATAGACTCGACCTCGTCGAGAGAGGAAGGCTACCTTCTCCTCAGGCGAGGCGGCCATCGCAGAGGCCAAGGCGGGCAAGTCGACGGCTAGGCGCCACAATTGACTAGTCCTCTCCCTCTCTACCCTCTCCCTCTCCCTCCCCATCTCTACCCTCTCCCTGTCCCTCTCAGTCCTCTCGATAGCCTCGCACTCGATGGCCAATCTCTCGCCAAGACAGCGACAGAGCGCAGGGAAGTAGAAGGCCAAGAAGACAGACCCAGTGCTAGTGCTAGTGTTAGTAGATAGTGTAGACCGGGTGTAGGAGGATAGTTGCGGTGTGTTGGAGGAGGAGGAGGATGATGATGATGATGAGGAGGAGGAGGGGTAAGACAGAAAGCGCAACGTGTTGATGTCTCTTAGGTCGGGAGGGAGAAGAGAAGAGCCCAGCACTGCTTGCCAATCCTTATCCTTGTCTTGGCTATTGATGTTGATGTCTTTATCCTTCTTCTTCTCTCGTGATGAAGAGCTACCACCACTGACTCCCTCCTCCTCCTCCTCCTCATGCTGTGTCTTGCGCTCATCTCGTCGAGTTAGTGTACAGCGAGCAAGTGCTTCCATGGAACCATTCCTCCTCTTCACAGGGCTTTGCAAGTCAAAGATCAACGACTGCTTCGAAGGTAGGTGGAGGAGGAGGAGGTTATCGAGTACCGAGATCCTCACAGAGGGCACGACTACCCCCAGAGAGAGTGAGAACAGCCTCGACACAACCGCAGCAGACGAAGAAGAAGAAGAAGAAGACGAGCAGCCAGACAGCTGGAAGGCGATGATAGCATCTCCTCCTCCTCCTGCTGCCTCACTCCCACTAGGGGAGTGTACAAGGAGGATAGCCTGGCCATAGATGGAGACCAAATGAATGCCTTCTCGATCTACCCCCGGGCCCAATTGGAAGGCTGGCATGCGGTCAGGAGGAGGTAGTTCAAGTGAAGGCATTGACGCTTTCTCAGTCTTGAGGAAGAATCCGTCCAGTTGCCACACCAGCTGTCTCTCTGTACTACCTCTGTCAGCACTACCCACCCCTGCACTACCTCCCGCACTACCTCTCCCTGCACTACCACTACCACTACCACCACTACCAGTACTATGACTACCTAATGTCATGCCTAATAGTACAAGTCGATGATGAGGATTGTACCAGAAGGTCATCGCAGGCTGTGAGATGACTCGAGACAGACGACACGTGGCTCTCTTACAACTGATCTTGAACAACTCCATGCCACTGGCCGTGACACAGATTAAGTCCTGGGAACCTCCTCCATGCTCACTCCAAAGCACTCCTTCGGATAGAATAGAGGCTCTGGTCTCGACTAACCAAGTCTTCCTAGAAGTGACATCGACCACTAAGAGAGAATTGGATGACGTCTGTATAGCAAGCAGTTCTTCATTTAATGACAGACGAGCTAAGAGAAGGTGAGAGGTTAAGTTACTCTTATGAAAGAGTAACTTCAAGGTAGGCTGTTCTTCTTCACACCATAAGGCATAGAAGTACCCATCTTCATGGAAGAGGAGCAGAGAATGAGAAGGATCGAACCAAAAGTGTTGCCAACTATCTTTTATTAGAATAGGAGATTGACTATATAAGACATTATCTACTTCAACTGTTGTTGTTGTTGTTGGCATTATAGTATAGAATGATGATGATGATGATAAGCTTTGTGCTAGTATATCATTTAAAGTGTGATGGAGGAGATGTGGAGGTGACATATTATTACAATGCGGGAGAGATATTATTATTATTATTATTATTATTATTATTATTATTATTATTATTTATTATTATTATTATTATTATTATTATTATTATTATTATTATTATTATTATTATTATTATTATTATTATTATTATTATT